>JAPMOR010112576.1:1259638-1378566 GCA_026543865.1 Argiope aurantia | reverse complement strand
GAAATATTAAGCTTCCTATATGAAGCTAGAGAAGTTTCAAAACTTGCTAAATGAAATTGACGAACATTGGGTACACGTTCATTGGGCAAGTTTGGATAATATAGAAATTGACGTCCCTAATTATATGATTTAGTTCTTTGGTAACGGGGTGACTAGCTGTAATTAAAAAAATATATAAATATATATAAAGTACATACATATACATAACAAACAAGGTGATCAAAGTTAAAACACTCCTATTCTGAGCTCTCTATAGAGCGAACTACTCAGTGTAAAGGCTCCAAAATTGGTGAATATCCTATTCAAGGCAAGGGGACACGGATTGCGCCAAAGAAAAATTACTTCCAGAAAAATTGATAGATGGCGCTGTAGGACAAGGAACATGCTAAAAAGAAACAAATAATCACAAAAAAATATGCGGTATGGAATTTTTCCTTTCTAGTTTTTATTGCTGAAATGATAAAAAAGTGAAGAAAATGAAATTATCATTGTAACTGCAATTCCGCATTGGAATCACCAAAATTTGCATAAATCCTTGGTTTGCTGCATAAGAGGGATAAAGCCGGGAAAATGTAATTCTTATCAGCGATGGCTTCGCGTTTTGCTCGTGAAATTTTTTTTATGAAAACAAAGGATATGCAGCTGCACTTCAGGAGTTTCCTCGCCTTAGAAATTGACGCAAAAGACCAGCAGGTACAAAATATATTCGAAAATTTTCTGTACCCCAAATGCAGCAACGCAATGCATTGATTCAATTACCTTTCTATAAGATGAAGCGCTTCCACACATTGGACTCTGTGTACAGCGGTTTCTTCGGAAACATTTTACTAATGATAAAGTAATTAGTCGTGCGTTGGCGGCAACCTAACAGATCTTAACGTATCGGAAACCATTTTACAGATCTTAAGTCCTGCGATTTTTTGTCTTTGAGGATACTTAAAAAATCTTGTTATCAAGGACGTCTGGTAACTTTTGCAGATTTGAAAGACAGTATCACTCTGCATGTAAGAAGCATCTCAATCGACCAATTAGAATCCGCAGTTGAACAAGCCGGTGAGTATCGATAAGGTCCTTTTGATAGAATGTTTGATAAGTTCGAATAAAATGTGTTTCAAATATGCATTTTGAGTATTTTCAGCTTATTTTTTTTTTTGCACAGTGCCACTATCAGTGTTCTAGAACTATTTTATTTCGTCTCCCCATTTCTTGAATAGTACGTTTACTAATTTTAGAGCCTTTACACTCAGTAGTTCCCTTTATAGAGAGCTCAGAATAGGTAGAGGGTCTTTTAATTTTGATCACTTGGTATATATATATATATATATATATAATTATAGATTATACAGATTAGAGTATTACTACAACTATTATTACTATTACTACTACTATTTATTTCATACGTATAAAGGACTATGAATTAAATAATAAAATGAGTAAAACCCATTCATTGATTCTCAAAGTAAACAGAAACTCCCAGAAGATCTATATCATTAAAATAGCATTTATTGAAGAACCGTGTTATTTCCAATGTCCATTCTATGAATCTCTTATCTAGCTTGGAAGGAGCATTTTATTTTTTTAGTCCATTTGGCTTTATATTTTTAAAGTGAACATGACCACTAAACGGAACCTTCAAGTAGGAAAGAGAAATTCCGTTTAATAAAAGGCATAGAAAGTGAGTTCAAACAGTGGACGTGCTTTCTCCTCTAATTTCTGTATATATAAACATTCAGCATCTTCTCTATCTATACACCTGTGCATCCTTTGGATATTTATCTTAGTTGGGTTGTGTAGGAAAGGAGGGACCAACTGCTAAAGGTAATGAGAATCCGCAAGACTAAATGACTCTCCCCTTCTCTCATAATGGCGCAGTATGGCACATTTTGTAAAATAATGAAGAAACTGGGAATACGATTCGGACACTCTCCTTTCTTCTGCTGGATCCAAAATTTTACATAACGAACAATTTCAGACATTCGGCTATATAATATATCTTATTATATATTCATTTAAGTTGCAGAATTATTGTGTTCATTTATATCTAATATAAAGAACCACCCCTCTCCCTTCTCCTATGTTGGATTAACCTCTAATTTTAATAAAGATAATACTAATTTAAAGATAAATGGTTCTTTCAAATTTTCTATATAAAGGTTTTTGTGATTTTGAATAATTATATTCTTATATTTATTTTCAGCAAATTTTGAGGACATTTTAATAGACAACAAGTACTAATCAATTTATTTGATCTAGCTCATTGAGGTTTTGATCTATTTTGTTCAAAGACTGATTGTCAGAGCAGCAGACACAGTTCCCAAAAGTAGGTCTATGAATGACATAGATCTGAAACGTGGAGTGTCTTCAAAACTCGAAATTATATATAATATACTTTAGATATGAGGAAGTGAAATTAAATTGTAAAAAGAAAATGTAGCGTTTTGATAAATAAGGTATAAACAATTAAATCTTTGTACATTTTTATTAAAATAATTCTTTGATAATTAAAGTTTTAAAATTTATTTTTTTATAACATAACAATAACAATTGATAACATAATATAACAATTCAATGTGTATTTCGAAATGTTTGTATATCGAATTTTCGTTATATGTCATTTTGAATGGATTATGTAGAATTCTTTTCTTTAGAAAAATTCCCCACCTAATGCATTTGGCATGGAATTAAAAAAAATAAAAAATGCAGTTTAATTCAAAAAGATTGTTATTAATTTATTAGATTTCATTCATTAGAGGAACTGAATCTAGCAAATTTTGTTCTTTTGTGACTTTAAATAATATAAAGCATATAATAATATAAAAATAATTGAAATATCATAAAGGATATAAAAAATAATATATACTCAATTACTGATGCCAAAAGAAGCTTAGAAAGATATATATTTGCCACAATTCAGCAAACCGTGTTTTTAATATGATATGCTAATATTTGCAGTCTTTGCACTTCTCATCGCACTATAATTAATTTGTAATAAGAAGCGAACAACTTGGGCAGACAGAAATAACGTTTTATCAGTAAGAGTTGCTGTATTTAATTAAAACTGTTTTTCACAGATGACTTTTCCTTAATGTTAAAATAGTTCCCCAAATACGTTTAATTAACACTTCCTGTTAATAATCTTTATGCATTTTAAAAAATATTCCGCATGGGAAACAAGAGCAAAGTTGCAAACACAGCGAAGCAAAACATCAGCTTGACTTAATGCATTTTTATTTGTGAAGATATTTCGAATTTATGATGTTCTTTTTATAGCATTAATAAACGAAATTTAAGTTTTAAAGATTTGAATTTTCCTTTTATGTACTGAAATGAAATAATCCAATAAGGTATTCAAAAATATCATATCCATTGTTGTTACTAGAGTCCTTTTACCCAGATAGCTCATTTTTTGTACAATATTAAACATAATTGTCAAAATAATATTATACAATAATGTAATATTATACAATATTTCGAATATTGTTTAACATCATGAAATATTGTATAATGTATGCGTGAAACTAAGGAAGTGTTTCAGTATTATTTTTAACTTATGCTAAAAAAGGTCAACTATCTTGGAAAAAAAAATCGCTAAGAGTGGTTTCCGGAAAAATTTCTAAAATAGTCATTTCGTTGTTTCAAATTGAATGTGAATATGCTAATATGAATTTCCTTAACTCACTGTCTTTTCTGGAGATGACTCCAAAATTATTTGACAACATTTTAGAATTTTTATTCATTTAAATGTTTTTATCTATATTCGTTTTATTTCAAAAATAAAGTAATAAATTATATTTATAAATATAATAAAGTGGTATCTTCCGATTTATGCTTTCTTAATTGAAATAAAACACTGTAGAAACAGAATTTACAGATGAAAATTCAAATACGATTTAATTATCCTCATTGGTCGAAGTCCTTTAATAAAACTTTACTATGAGAAATTCCACATTTTTTATTACAACTCAAGAGATTATAAAAATTTATTGAAAACTTTATTGGGGACAGATATCAGTAATAACCACGTATTGTTAAATTTTTTATACATTTGCACAACCATCACTATTTTAGTTTGAAATAGAAATGACTGTTTTATGCTATAGTACCTACCCTTCAATACGAATATTGCAATCTGTGCACCATTCCTTTAGAGGATGCACCACTTTGAAAGGAAATTAAAGGTTAAGTATTAGGTTCCTGGCTAGCCATCAGCATATTAAGTGTCCTCATCAAATAATAGACTTTCATAACGGTGACTTCACTGAAGAGATATATATGATGCTAGGGTCCAGTAATGAGACCCGTTCTGTGGAGCGAGCTATGTACTATGCTGCAATAATGGAGAGTAGGTCATTAGCTTTTCTTAGTGTGGATATATACCCGACTCTGTGTATTTGTTTATTTGGACGATAGTTGATGGCACAAATGTCATGTTTGGTCTAACTGCGTCATATATATGATTTAATATACCTGCTTCGAACCAATTAAAAACGTTATGTAGGAATTCATGTGATAAGAAGATTTTAAATACTTTAGAAAATAAAATGCTCCGTATCACCGTAATGGAGAGTAAGTCATTAGCGTTTTTTCACGTGGACATATACATAATTCTGTTTGTTTGTTTGTTTGGATGATATTCACTGACACAAATGTCATATTTGTACTATTTCCTATTTACATGATTCGAAAGAATTAAAATAATGTGTACATTTCATTATACTCATGGGATGAGAATATTTGAAAAATGAAATGTATTATTCTATAATAATGGGGAGTAGGTCATGAGCACTTCGCCACTTAGACACATACCCGTCTCTGTTTGTTTGTTAGTTTGAATGATATTTATTGGCATGGATATTTGGTTTACTGCTCCATATATATATGATAAGTAAAATACAAACACGACCTCCACTAAGTAAAACAAATTCCAAATAAGAAGCATTATTTATTTTTTAGGAATAACAAGCATAATTTTATTTTATATCTAGTAGCCTCAGACGACCAGATGGTTCACCGGGAATATTGGTTATATTTAGTGTCAGATAAATCGAGATAAAATTTCGAGTCAAAGATTCAACCAAATCGTCTGAAATGAAAGCTGTGCTACTTTAGTTGACTTATTTAAATTCGGTTTATTATGTACATGAACCTTTCTGATGAAGACCAGTCTGATAACATCAGAGTTATTGAAAATGAAAATGTCCTGTTCGTCTGTCCTCTAAATTCCGCGGTACTCTAGAGTACTATTCACATTTTTATTCGTCTTGTAAACTATATAGATATGAAAAAGAGCAATTAAAGAATCTATCTTCCTTAATTAATTAACAGTAGAATTAATCAGCATTCAACAATGGAAGAAAATCAAACGATAAAATATTTCACGAAATAATGAAAACGTTTGCATTTTAGGACAGCATTGTAATGTATTATTGAAATTGGACAAAATTTTTTTTTTAAATTAATAAATCTCAACAAAAATTCGCATGGGTATAATATTGGTTTTATTAAAAAGACACCTTTTTTTAATTGGAATTTTTTTTAAATTTATTGTTGCGTAATAATAATTAATTTGGAAGCTATTGTTGAAAAGGCCTAAAACCATCTTTATTTTTAATTTAAAAAAATTAAATAAAATTTAAAACACCCTCTTTAAAGTGCACATTCCTACAATCCAAGCTATATATATGCCAATTTATTAGTTGTAAGTCGAATAGTCTGCCTTGTACAGGTATAAAATACACATTCACACACATTCGTATTTATTATTATCAGACATTATAAGAAAAATGTTTTTAATATATTTTTGCTTAATAAAAAGTCCTTTAGATTGTTGGAATTTCCTTTTCTACATTCCTTCGCAACAGCAGATTTCAAAATGTTATAAACTGCTAGATTCACTACTATCTATAATTGTACATTGTGTTTTAAATTATAACGTAAATGATTTCCTCTATTATACATAGCACAAAAACTCACTGGTCTATTATAATTAAAGAACCAAAATTTGATTAAGATGTACACATATCAGGATTTCTATAATACAAATTTTTTTGTGGGGGGGGAGGGTCACAACATATGAAATATTGTTTCAAAACTTTTTAGGTATCGTAAAATCTGAAGATATTATTGGAGAAAGAAAAGATAAAGAATAAATATGGGAAAACTGAAAATTTTACTCCACCTCCCAATGGTTTTTTTTAAATCTTTATTTATTTTTGGAAACTCTGTTGCTTCGAGGAGTTATTTAGATTCACGAAAGTATTAAAAAATGCACAAACATAAATATATGCGCTGTAAGAACAATGGAATTTATCTGTGATGTATTTATAAATAAAATAAATTATTGACTGCATTACTTATATAATCGGATAGTTTTTTTAACCAAAATGTTTTTATTAATGAAATATTTTCAGTAATTGAAAAAAAATCATGACCTTTATGAATTTTAGTTTATTAATTCACCACTTAAACTTATTTATATAAAGGAGAAGATAATTTTTTTTAAAAAAATAAAAGAAATTCAGATTAAATTCATTGCATTTCAAATGTAGAAATTATTCAAAGTGAGAAACACCATCGCCTTCAAATATTTTCTTGTAAAAGATTCAAATCTAAAACTCCAATTTCTGTTTTGACGTCTAGCAATGAGGCAAATTTTAATCATGTTTAAATTGAGTGATCTATCAGTGTGCCAATAAACCAAAATATGTGTAAATAGCAATTTCAATAATCTAAGGTCTGCCATTTTTATTTTATATTTAGTATCATTCATTTTATTTTTCCTTCATGGGCCAAATTGTAGATTATTGCTATTATTTTCTTTGAATATACTTTTTTTTTAATTTTGCATTAGATATTACAGTTTTTAGTATTAACAAATCACTGAAATCGGATTGCAACAACTAATGTTTATTTCAGTGTTCGGAAACATTAGAGAAGGCGGCAATGCAAGGAAACAAAACTGTCAATGTTATTACATATTTACAACTAAAGTGTACTGTAAATAATGATTTTTTTTCATTGCTTAAACATTCTTTTAATGCATTTTTAATCATGTTTAAATTGAGTGATATATCAGTGTGTGAATAAACCAAACTATGTGTAATTAGCAAAGGTCAATAATCTGAGGAATTCCAATGATGAGAATTTCTTCTACATCATTGGAAGAATAGTCTCTAACAAACAGATTAGAAAATATTATTAAGAGGATAATAATCCGTCTAGATTATCACAGCATCTAGTCCACATATTATAACATAAAATTGAAGCTCTTTATTTCATGAATGTAGCTTAGATTTGAGTCCAAATTGAAGATGTTATGAAAGATTCCTAATTTTTTTATGGAAAAAAATGGTAAATCCAAAAAGATGTGAAAAACATTCAGTCTTCTATATTTTCTGTACTCTTCACTTACTCTTGATAAAGAACTAGCTTGTAAGTATTTTTTCATGTATTGGATGTAAAATCATACTGATATTCTTTTTCTTTAAGTTTAAGTGTAACACAGATATTGATTTATGGATAAATTTTATGATCTTTGAAAAAGAGTTCTCGTTCAGTGCAATTTATGCTGTTTGGGCATAACATTGTATAAATGTTGTTTGTTGAACATTTTTTAACAACATTATATAAAATATTATATGGAATTGTATAAATGTCTAGTCAAAGCTTATACATGCATTTTAATACCATTTGGAATATCTGAAAAAACACACACAACCTGAACAGTATTCATGCTTTTCATTTATATGATATTTGACTTATTCCACCTTTCTGAAATTAATTCATGATAAATAGATATATATTTATCATGAATTAATTCATTATCTTAAATTCATGGATCATGAATGATCTCCCACTAAACTTTTGTTTTAACATCTGTCATACGTCTTTAACTCTGTGCTTAGGGAGCAATCGAAGATATAAGACATTAGTATTTCGTGATCGGTTCTTGGTATTTGGTGATGGATACAATGAATAGATGGACGCTCTGAGTATTTGAGATGCCACATACTAATACCAATTACACTAGGAAGGTTCGTAAAGATAATAAATATAACAAGTTTGATGCTATTTAAATAGCATTATTTAATAATTCATAGTTTTATACTCAAATACTTATGTTAAGGCAATCATAAAAATCAAGTTACCTGAAAGTGTATCGATTAAAATTCAGCCCAATGTTGGTTACCAAAAATGGTTGATTTTTCTTAGATATTGGTGTTCGTGCTATAAAAAAAATGTAATAAAGTATGACAATGCATTCTTATGTTTGTTGCTCTCTACATGGATAATACATGACTCGCAGCTAAAAAATTTGACAAAAATTTTGTTTAAAGCATGGAAAAATGAATTTACGGAAAAGTTAATTAAACGGATCTTTAGTATTTTTAACAACAATTTCCAAAAGCATTTTCGTGCAAGTGTTTTTAGAATTTCTGAAATTAAAAAAAAAAACAAACGATATGCTTTCTGCAGATTTATCTATTACTCCTCAAAAACAAATAGGAATGAACGGTCTCATTTTTATATCTTCCAAAATAACTTTGTAAATTGGAGCTAAATCAAACATTTGCCTTAATTGTTTTCATATTATATTGACTATATGACCTGCAGCTAAAACATTTGACTAAAATTTTGTTTAAAGCATGGGAAAAGGATTTTTTCTAAGTAACTGAACGAACCTTTGGTGTTTTTAACAATATTTTCTAGCAAGTGTTTTTAAAGTTTCTAAATTTTAAAGAAGAAAAACCGACCTGTTTAATACAGGGTGATCATTATTTTTCCAAAAGAAACAGGAATGACCTGCTTCCTTTGCATATCATCCAGAGATAGTATACAGCTTTGTATATTGTAGCTAATTCAGACATTTGTCTCAAGTATTTCAAAGTTTCATTCACCAACAGAATTTGTCATTTTTAATATTTATTATACGTGTTTGCAGGCAAAATATGCTATATTATGTGCTGTTAGAACCAGTACCAAAACTATACACTTGGCAAGATACAGAAAGATACAGTTCTCATAAACATTGTTTCTGTGCACTTGGCGAGTACATGTAAGTTTCCAAACTTTGAAATATCTTCCTCTATTAGCTTCAGGTGGAGTTGGGCATCTTTAATTCTCTTATTACTTTGTTGCTTGCTTTCGTCAATTTTCGATTTCTTTCATTTACAACGAACTTTGCGTTTCCTTGAGAATTATGAAAGGCATTTCATTTTTTTCAAAAATATAATCCGACAACGGCATCTGTTTCTGCCAGTGGACTTCATGAAGTAAGTTAGGAAATACGATACTTCTGGGCTGCACGCGAATGAGTCATTAAAAGGGAATTGTAGCAGAAAGCTGAAGTTATGTCTAAATACTGAAGAGGTATTTTTTAGATTGAAGAGATTTCTTTTATGCCATAATGATGTTCGTTTTTTTAAAAATTTCAAAATTTGCCGGATATCTAGCTTTTCTTTTTAAATGGACAAGACATTTGCTTTAATTTTATGATTATTTTCCGTATATATCATTTAATGTCTACGTATACTATACAAACGATGTTTTAAAAGAACTATAATAATTACAAGAATTTATGTAATTCAAAGATGAAAATAAAATATATACTCAAGTAACATATACAATATATTCAAGAAATGTTTTAACGTTTACATTTCCAGCGCAAGATATTTTATTCTTAGCAATTCCATGGCAAAAAAAAATAAATAATGCAAATATTTTAAAATTCGTGCATTTCTATTTATTCTTTTACAGATTTTCTTAGGAAAAAATAATCTACTCCGTTTCGAAAATATCAGTTGTTTTACTCTTTAAAAAATGTTTGCTTATTATTTATTGAACCAATTAATTTTCACTGAAATCTTTCTGTGCTTCTTTTATATAAACTATATGTCATTTATTCCATTATATAGTAATTATTAAACATGATTAAGAAAAAATTACTCCAAACAACACAAACAAGGATTTTTTTGAAATTTTTATCAATCTAATTGCAACTTGTTATCTGTAGAATAGTATTAAATATATTTTATATAAATTTATTATATATTTTTATATAATAAATATAAAGAAATCCTGTTTTTTAATAAATATACATAAATTGTTCTTAATTAACAATTTTTACCAATTTATAAATCAATGAAGTTTATTTTCCGTACCGATGAATTGTTCATCCCTTGGAATTATTTAAAATTCCAAATACTTTATTTCATGACATTAATGGAAATGCATTTAATGCATTATTGGGAATGCAAATATGAGAAAATATTGATTGCAAATGTCTGTAAATTTTCTAAACATACTGTTTGAGATGAAGTAGTTTAATGTTGTGAAATCCATATACCTGTATCTACAGTTGATGTATTCATAAGTAAATACAAATTGCAAATGTCTAAAACTCATGCTTTGGAAATGCCCTGAGAAGTTAGCCTAAAGTTTAGATTTTATATTTCAATATGCAAATTCAAATTAAACTTCCAGAAATTTTTATTTTAAAGACTAAATACCGACCATAGAGTAAATGAATTGAAATATAATTTGATATGTTTTATTTTCAAAGGGCATTAATTAAAGAATTCCTGGTTACTCCTTATTAAAAAAATGAATGAATTTGTTTTGATAAAGAGGAAATTAATTGTATGACAATTATATTCAACTTGGAACAGTGTTTTATTTTTCTAGTTTATTAATAATTTCATAAAGAATGAAAGCTGATTCATATTTATAATTAAAATGGAAATTTTAACAAGAGGTGAATAAGAATAATTTTATTTTAAATTTTGTCATAAAGAAATGCACTGACCAAACTATAAGCCAAATAACACACACACACAATAATAAGAAATTAATTAATTAATAAGTTTAGTTTTAATTTAGATGCATTAAAATCCCGTTTTAAAGAAACGCTAGGAATATTTTGGGACTATATCGTAATTTTGAACAATGGTCAGATGAAGAGGACGATACCTGAGCTGGCATCCCCTCTTCAAACTTCCACACCACACTAATGGGAGGACATTTGGCCCAGATGGATATAACGTGCCTCAGACCCGATTACACCATGGTTCTTCGGTAGAATCGGATATCGAACCTGAGTCCTTCGGTTCCGCAGCCAAGACCTTACCCTTTGCTTTATTAATTAACTAGCCGCCTTTGGCGACCAGCCTGATCGCCAATCTTAATGCTCGTTAAAATTTTAATAATTAAATATTTTATGTAATTCCTGCTTTAATATCTTCTTCATTAAAATATTATAAAACTTCAAATTTTAATTCAACCATAATGTTATAAAAGCCTTCAGTCATAAAGTAATCTGTGTCTCTCTAATTTTCTGTTAGCTCCCGTAGAATTTATGTTTTAAATTAAAGTGGAAATGATTAATCTGCACTTAATATAATAATATTTTTTACTGAAACAAAGCATTTTTTTTTGTAATATGATTACTGAAAACAGAGTCACTGAGCATTTAAACCTTATAGGCAGTGAAGAATATCTTTCTTAATTTACGTAATATCTCAAGAATTTGTCAACAAAATTTTTTCAGATTCATCATGAGAAGGTCTATTAATTAACAATATTTAATTTTAAATGTATCAAACATTAAGAAAATAAACAGAATCGTTTAAAATAATCGACAAAAACAGGTAAAAAAGTTACTTAAAAAACGATGAACTTAAACTAACATAAATACAATTTAATTACAAAAGCAAACAACTAAACAAAAAATAATTCCGCTTCCGTTGAAAATAGATGTAAACAATCAGAACACAATGCGCATGCGTGAATTTTCACCGCCAGTTGGGGTAACGCTATGCAGATTAGAAATTTTTAATTTCCTTTATTCTGTTTTATTTTAATTCAAAAGTACTTCAGAATGAATCTGAAAGATCGATTAATTAATAATGTTTAATTTTAAATGCATCAAATATTAAGAAAATAGACAGAATCGTTTGAAATAATCGGCAGAAAAATGTTAACCCTAGCCTCAATAGTGTTGAAAAAAAAGAAAAAACTGAAGCCTTACTCATTTGGCGGTGGGAAAAATGAAAAGATTTTTTTTGGCGGGAAAGTTAGTTTTTAATTAATAATTAAAATTCTAATAAAAATTTTAAAAAAGAGACCCCATGTGCACATTTCCGACCTCCAAGGTATACATGTACCAAATTTGGTAGCTGTAGGTCAAATGATCTGGCCTGTAGAGCGAACTCATACACACACATTGAGCTTTATATAAGTATAGATAAAGCAATATGCCTTGCATTTTTATTTCAAAAAAGAACTAAAGAGTTCGAGAAATCAGTAAATAATACGAAAATATGTACAGAGTATGTACATATGATCACACAGAAATGTGATGGTGCAAAAATAAAACAAGCATATTCACACAAATAACAATAACTATTTATCTCTGTAATAAATTATTATTTTTTATTCATGTAAATGAAACATTTGCAATTGATATATTTTAGAACGCTTTATAAAAGCTTACATCTCTTCCAAAAGTTATTCTAGCGCCGTGCACGAGAAAGAATTCTGAGCAACTGCTATTGCAATTAATTGCTCGAACTAGTTTAATCCCATAGCAAACTATTTTAAATAACGCCTGCTAATTTTTCTAATTAATAAAATTGCCTTGAAATAGAAATCTTGTTCGAGTGTAAACTCTAAACAAAAGGAGTGCGATAATTTCAAGGATGAATTTTTATTTAATTTCATTTTGTCTCTTAATTCGAGTGCAAATGAGAGGGAACTCTTCATTTTTAGTATTTAAAATAAAAGAATAAATCTTCCGGTGTTAAATGTACAACCGGAAACCTGGAAGTGAATAATTAATTTTAGGATTATCGCAGCTGTCAAATTCAAAAGAATCCTCTCATTTATGTTAATAAGAGTATTTATTACATTTTTGCTATTATGTATTTTCCCCTGCTTTTGAATTCCTAATTCAAAAGCCATGCAGTTGTCAAGACTTATCAGCCAGATTAAAATGAAGAAAATACGTAACTGAAAATGCACAATTGTGAATAATTAATGAGAAAATTTATCTACTAATGTTCGTTTTCAGTTTCATTTTAATTTTCTGTCAGACTATAATTCATTTGATGGTAAAAAAATTATAATCCCTTACTTAGATAAATGCATACTGTAGAAATTGCTGAAAGGAAACATGCCGAATGTTTAATGTGTTGTTCAATTTTGCTCTAATTTAATAAGAGTAGGAAATGTGAAAATGAAGAAAATTCAATCCATTAAAACCCTATGATATACTATAACTTTAGGTTAAAAAGCAACGAAGAACTAATACACACGTGTCTTTAATAGATTAACATTTTCTTATTCTTATTCTTATTTATATTCTTCTTTTGACTTCGACCCGTCTTTCATAGAATAAATTCAATGCTAAATATATATAATTTCAATTATTTTGGCAATGGTTGAATTCGCTGTATTTTTTTCTATGTTAATAGAATTTTTAATTTTTTAATAGAATAATATTTTAATTATCTGTTATTGATTTCATAGCAATCAATCCTTAAGTTTTATGTTTTTTATCAAAATTGAATGATTTAGATTTAAAAAAAAATTACTATAAAGAAGATAAAACTTGGTATCGGAAACAAGGACTTAACTGTAACCAGTTTTGACTGTTAACTGTAACTAGTTTGACGCGTTTTATTCTCTTTTAATTTGTAAATATATTCTTAATCATGTAACATATAATCAAGTAGCTATTAAATAATCTTCTTAAAGATAAGATCCCCTTATTAATGTGTCATAGTCACTGAACCTGCCACTAATTAGAAATTAGAGATTTTCAGCTGCAACCAAATGGAGACAAGATTCCAACCAACAAAATAATAAAGGTAAGCAATTTTACTTGCCTATAATTTAGAGATTGTTCGTGTTGAAATATTATTTGGCATCCCTGTCGGCATAATTGGTGTGGTTTATTCCAATTTAAAGCTGAAAAATATATATTAGAATTTTGAACTGATTTATTATTGAATTTATATATTATTGAATCTTACTGAATATAAATTCCGAACTGTTCAATTCTAAAAATGGATGATAAAAGTGGCAGGTTAAGAAAGAAACGGGGATTATTGAGAACATCTGTTACTAAAATTTGTAAAACTATTGAAACAGAACTAACGAAAACAGATGTAAATGTCGATATGTTAGAAGAAATGTTAGAGCATCTTGCTGTTGAGTCAAGTGAATTAAAGAATCTAGATTCACAAACTGAAGAATTCGTTTCCGAAGACAAATTAGAAAAAGAAGTAGCGGAATACACCAAAAAAATTATAACTTGGAAATTTAGAGCGACCAAAAAAATACGCGAAGGGACAAAAAATGTTGATTCTTAGAATGTTCCAAGTTTCTGTTATAAAGAATCATCGAACATTAAATTGACTAAACTTGCGATATCTAAATTCTACGGACAATCAAGTTTATGGCTTTCATTTTGGAACTCATTTGAATCAGACATACATGAAAATGATTCATTAAGTGAAGTCAGTAAATTTAATTACTTAAAAGTACACCTGGGTGGTTCTGCCCTTAGTACCATAGAAGAATTTGCGTTAACACCAGAAAATTACGAAATCGTCATAAAATTACTTAAAGAATGCTTCGGAAGATCAGATGTTCTCATTAATACCCATTTGAATAATTTAAAAGAACTCAGATGATATTGTTTGATTCAGAAAAATGTTTGATAATATACAGACAGAAATCCGATCTCTTGAATCTCTGAATGTTTTGAAAGAAACCTACGAAAACCTACTTTGCGCAATCCTGTTAAAATGCCTTCCTTCCGATCTTGTTTTAGAATATAATAAAAGCATGAAATCGGATAAATATGAAATAGATGAATTGCTCGACTTCCTGTCTCTTCAGCTGAAAGCAAAAGAACGATCGTTAATGTATGCTTCTCTCGTGAGTTCGAAAAAAGAAAAGTATTCATTTCCCCCGTTGTGTTATGACATCGAGTGGAAATATAAATAATCCTAGATGTTCCACCTCAAAGAGATTTAGCAGTTCAGATTTGATCAGTTCTGAAGTAAAAATAAAAACACCGGACTATTTATTCTGCAATAAATTTCATGATGTTGTTGCGACATAAATCGTAAATATTTTATTTAAAAGTAGCAAACGATTATTTAAATAATTATAAATTTTATTTTGTAAATAGTTGTGAAATTCAGATTGGCAACAGTGATATTTTTTTGGAACTGTTGTTTTGTTGCTTAAAAACGATGCTAGAATTTTGAATGAAAATAAGTTGATGTAAATTTTATAATATTATCTATAATGTAATAAGATTTAATTTTATAGCAAGTTTGTCTGCATTTTATTTTTGTTGACGCACGAACACAACAATTGGTGGCCCTGGTTTTACGATGATAACGGATAGCGGACATTCTACGATCGAAGCAACTACTGTTATGGATGCCGAAGCGAATAAAGTAAGCATAAAAATTCCACCATTTTGGCGCGAAAAACCAGACATTTGGTTTTATCAAGTCGAAGCTCAGTTTGAAATAAATAAAATTTCTGCCGAAGAAACTAAATTTAACTATTTGGTTTCGCAGCTTGAACCGAAATATGTTGAGAATATATGGGATATTATTAAGGACACTAAGCCTAATAAATATGACCTGGCTAAAGAAAGACTTTTAAATATGTTCAAGGAAAGTGAAAACAAGAGAATTCAACGCATAGTTACTGGAATAGACCTTGGCGATAACAAGCCAAGTCAGCTTTTGCAGAAGATGAAAAATTTAGAAGCGGACGATTTTTCAGAAAAAGTGTTAAAATCTTTATGGCTGGATAAAATGCCTGATTTTATTCGAAATATTCTTCTTGTAAGTGAAGAAAGTTTAGACAAACTGGCTACGATGGCTGATAAAATTCATGAGATGAAATCGGAAAAGGAAGTTTGTGCTGTTTCGCCAAATGTTAACTATACTGATGCTTTATTTGCAAGAATAGCTGCTTTAGAACAAAAAATTGATTCGATGCAAATAAATGATCGTTCTAGATCCAAATTTATAAATCATCACCGGAATATATCTCGAAGTCGCAGTCGTTCAACTAAGCGATTTAACCAGAAAGGTAAATATTGTTTTTATCATTTTAAATTTGGTGATCGTTGCCGACCTGATAAATGTTACTCGCCATGTGCTTGGAGCGAAAAGGCGGGAAACTCCAGGATACAACAGGATTAGCGGCTACCGCTGTTGCTGATATTAATGAAAGCCGCAAGTTTCGTTTATTTGTAAAGGACAAAAACACAGGACTGCGGTTCTTAGTGGATTCAGGAGCTGATGTTAGTCTTATTCCTGCAACTCAACGAAATAAAACAATAGATGATTTTAAATTATATGCAGCGAATGGAACAGAAATTCCTACTTATGGAATTAAAATTTTGAACTTAAATTTAGGACTTAGAAGAGAATTGAAATTTCCTTTTATATTAGCTAAAGTTGATAAAGCAATAATAGGAGCTGACTTTTTGAATAAATTTAAGCTTTTAATAGATATTCATAACAATCAACCTATTGATGGAATAACTAATCTGTCCGTTCGACACCACGTAACAACAGTATCTGTTGATGATGTTATTAGTACTTTGGATAAAACTTCTAAATATGCTAATTTGTTACAACAATACCCAAATTTAACTAAACCTAATTTAACAGTATCTAAATTTGAACATGATGTTGATCATTTTATCACAACAAAAGGACAGCCTACTTATTCCAAAGCTAGACAACTTGATTCCAAGCGATTGCATATAGCAAAACAGGAATTTCACTACATGTTAAAAAATGATATTATTCGACCACCTAAATAGCAATGGTCCAGCCCTCTTCACATGGTGCCTAAGAAAGATGGTTCCTTCCGATCATGTGGAGATTACCGACGTTTGAACGCTCAAACCATACCAGATCGCTATCCTATACCACGATTAGAAGATTTCAACCATATTTTAAAGAATACTCGAATATTTTCTAAAATTGATTTGCATAAAGCATATTTCCAAATTCCTATTAATGAAGCTGATAAGAAAAAAACTGCTATAATAACACCCTTCGGCTTATATGAATTTAATGTAATGAGTTTTGGCTTGCGTAACGCTCCTTCCACCTTTCAAAGATTTATCAGTGAGGTATTTAGAGTATTAAATTTTGTGTTCCCATATTTGGATGATGTTTTAATTGCGTCAACTACAGAAGAAGAACACGTAAAACACTTAAAATTAGTTTTTGACAGATTGCAAAAATATGGATTGAGACTTAATATTTATAAATCTTTTTTTAGAGTTAAGGAACTGGAATTTTTATGTTTTTTAATTACAAGTGAAGGATCAAAACCTCTTCCTGAAAAAGTAAAAGCAATTCTCAATATTACACTGCCTGAAACTGTTCATCAACTACGGACTTTCCTTGGAATGGTTAATTTCTACCGTCGTTTTTTGAAGAACGCCGCTAGTACTCAAGCCATTTTACACGAATACTTAAAAGGAGCAAAGAAAAAAGATAATCGGAAAATAACTTGGAACAAGGAAGCCATGGAGCAGTTTGAAAAATGTAAAAAGGATTTGGCAAATGTTGCTGTGCTATCGCACTCAAATCCAGAATTACCTCTTTCATTGTGCACAGATGCTTCAAATACAGCAGTGGGTGCAGTTCTAAAACAACTTGAAAATGGTAGATGGAAACCAATTGGATTTTTTTCCAAGAAGATTAACCACACACAAAAAAATTACAGTGCATACGATCGGGAACTTCCCGGAATTTATTTATCCATTAAATATTTCAAACATATTCTAGAAGGAAGAAAATTCACAGTGTATACTGACCACAAGCCATTAATTTACGCATTTTTGCAAAAGTCCGATAAAGCATCGCCACGCCAAATTAGACAACTTCAATATATTTCAGAATTCACAACAGAAATTAAATACATTACAGGAGAAAGCAACGTGGTGGCGGATACGTTATCAAGAATTGAGGAAATTGCCTTAATAGATTATGAACTAATTGCCAAAGAACAAGAACAAGATGATGAATTTCGAACCTGTCAAAAATCTACAAGTTTGTCATTTAAAAAGTATCTGCTTCCATCTGGAAAATATTTATGGTGCGATACTTCAACACAGCATATTAGACCTTATATACCTAAACATTTTCGCATGAAAATATTTCATCAATTTCACGGATTGTCCCATCCGGGAATTAAATCAACAGTAAAATTAATTTCTTCAAAATTTATATAGAGAAATATTAATAAAGATGTCCAGCAGTGGGCGAAGTCGTGTATTCCATGCCAAAAGTCTAAAATAACCCGCCATACAAAATCAGAATTGGGTGAATTTCAAAAACCATCGGGAAAATTTCGAGAAATACATATCGATATTGTAGGTCCACTACCACCTTCAAATGGCAACACCTACTGTCTAACATGTATAGATAGATACACGAATTGGATGGAAGCTATTCCGCTGGAAAACATCTCTGCAGAAACAATATCAAAAGCTTTTTATAACAACTGGATAGCAAGATTTGGAGTACCTTGGAAGCTTATTACTGATCGTGGAAGCCAATTTTCATCTGAGATATTTCAAAATCTATCAAGAATCTGCTGCATTAAGCTTTCACATACTACAGCCTATCAACCGCAGTGTAACGGAAAGGTAGAAAGACTACATAGATCGATAAAGGCTGCTTTAAAAGCCCACAATAATGTATCTTGGAGTGAAACGTTACCAACAGTACTTTTGGGTTTACGAACGGCGATCCACGACGATACTAATTATACAATAGCAGAAATGGTGTATGGAGAGAATATCAAACTTCCTGGAGAATTCTTTGATGCAAATATACCACATATGTCACCAGGAACATTTATAAATGATTTACAAAATGTTATGGAATTGATGAGACCAAAAGAAACTCAACGAAAAAGTCATCCAAAAATATTTGTGCACAAAGATTTAGAGTCAACTTCTCACGTTTTCCTTCGCATTGATAGAGTACGAAAGCCACTCGAACTCCCTTATGAAGGTCCATATTTTGTTATCAGCCGTACACCAAAATATTTTACTCTGAGGATAAAGAATAAAGAAGTGAATGTAACTATAGACAGATTAAAGCCAGCGTATCTACTACCACAAGAAAATCCTAAAGAGCAGCTTACAACTCCAACTTGTGTGAAGATTACGCCTGCGCCCACAACCAGCTAAGATTCAAACCAAGGAAACTGTGTCTCAACCTGATCTTAAACCAGCCTTAAGACAATCTCGAACTGGTAGAATCATTAAGACGCCATTGAGATTCAAAATTTAAAGTTTGACTTATTTCCTTCTTTATACTACTACTAAAATATTTACTTCCTACTTTCTGACGTAACATTCGTTACTGGTAGGGGAGTATATGTTGCGACATAAATCGTAAATATTTTATTTAAAAGTAGCAAACGATTATTTAAATAATTATAAATTTTATTTTGTAAATAGTTGTGAAATTCAGATTGGCAACAGTGATAATTTTTCGGAACTGTTATTTTGTTGCTTAAAAACGATGCTAGAATTTTGAATGAAAATAAGTTGATGTAAATTTGATAATATTATCTATAATGTAATAAGATTTAATTTTATAGTAAATTTGTCTGCATTTTATTTTTGTTGACGCACGAACACAACAATGTTGTTGATTGTGAATACGTAAGTACTTGGAAGAACGGAAACGTATACTGTCTAAAAAAGCTGCCTGTTTTATTTGTGCAAAGCAATTTCATGTTGCTAAATTTTGTAGGTCAAAAATAGTTTGTACTCTCTGCGGTAAAAAACATTTATCCATATTGTGCAATCAATATAATTCTGTTCCGAAAAATAATACCCATTTTAATGAAAGTAAGGATGAGAATAATCTTTTAAATGAAAATTTCGCGTTGGCGAGTAATTTATATTCCAGGAAGGTTTATCTGCAGGCTTTAATTGTTAGCGTCGAAAATGATGATTTAAAACACTATGTTAGATCGATCATTGACCCCGGGAGCCAGAGGTCGTATGCCAGCAAATACGTAGCGGATGTAATGAAATTGAAGTGTCTTGGGGAACAAACGGGGACTTATGGACGGAGGACTGAAAAGGCGGGAAAACCACAAGATGTATTCCATTAAATTGTGTAATGCAGAAAATAATTTCTCTTGTAATGTAGAAGTAATGGATCAGAATAAAATTTGCACTTCTCTTCCCAAATTAGGTCCTAAAAATATCGAAGAATTAAAACAATTGGGTATATTTGTTAGTGATATTTGCTTAGATGAAAATCGTTGTTTGTATGAAAACGATCCCAAGAAGATTCACATATTATTAGGGGCAGATACAGTAGCCAGATTGTTTACAGGTGAAATTAAAAACCTTTCGCCTGATCTAATTGCGATGAGCACTAAGTTAGGGTGGACAGTTATTGGAAGATCAAGAATTAATAAAAATGATAATTCCAGCACGCTAATGTCGCTACTTGTCAACGACGTAAATATACCCGATCTTTGGAGGCTTGATACATTGAATATCAATGATCCTGCGGAAACTCGAAGTAGAAAAGAACTAGAAGAAGCGGTTAAGGAGCATTTTGAACACAGTGTAACACGAGATAATGAGGGGCGCTACATTGTCAGTCTACCGTGGATACATGATCATCCACCTCTTCCTGATGGCAGAAAGATAGCTGAACGAAGACTTAACAGCTGTATTAAAGCCTTAGAATGTGCCGAAAAGCTGGTCAATTATGATGGTGTTTTTCAGGATTGGCAGAGAGAGGGTATTATTGAAGAATCCTGTCTTCAAGGAGAATTCGATGACCAAAGTCCGACCCGTTTTTGATGTTTCAGCTAAAGAAAAGAATACACCTTCTATTAATGACTGCCTCGAAAAGGAACCAAATTTTGTAGAACTCATTCCATCTAAATCGCTTTCGTGTTGCAAAATATGGAGTGATATCTAACATCAAGAAGGCCTTTCTGCAAATTGGATTACAAGAACGAGATAGACCATATCTCAGATTTTTATGAAAGGATAGAAGAAAAGAAGGAAATATCAAGATCCTGCAGCACAAAAGAGTTGTGTTCGGAATCTTCTCCAGTCCTTTCCTTCTAGGAGCTACTTTAGAACTTCATTTAAAAAACTCTCCAGATCATCTCAAGGAAACAGCCCATCAACTTATGAGGTCCTTCTACGTTGATAATTGTGTTTTCAGCGTCAACAGAAAAGAAGAACTCGCTAGATTTATTTCTGAATCGCAAGTAATATTATCTACTGCCAAGTTTGAACTTCGAGGGTGGGAGCATTCTCCTACTGAAGAAAGACAAGAAGACCAAAAAGTTCCAGTTCTTGGACTTCTGTGGAATTTGCCAAATGACACTATATCTCTAGATTTGAAAAGTTTGATGAAAGAAGATAAAGTATCTATTACAAAAAGAAAACCTGTCAACCGTTCATCGAATATTTGATCCGATAGGACTTTCTTGTCCAGTGACTCTAGAGCCCAAATCTTTGTTGCAGGAATGCTGGAAATTGGGGCTGTCCTGGGATGCTGAACTCCCTCTGCTAATAACTGAAAGATTCGAACGCTGGAAGATGAAGTTACCGAAATTGAATGCTCTTGAAATACCAAGATGTGTTCGTGAGGACTTTGCAAAATATTCCAAATTTTCCATCCATGTTTTCTGTGACGCAAGTCAGAATGCCTACGCTACGTGCATCTTCTTGAGAGCTGAATCTGTTGATAGCACGTCGTGCCAGTTAATACAAGCTAGAAATAGAGTTGCTCCTTTGAAAAGGATCTCCATTCCACCTCTAGAACTTTTGTCCTGCACTATTGGAGCTAGATTGGCAAACGCAACCATATCCGAACTTGGACTTTAGAACATGAATGCTTTGTATTGGATCAAAAGAAATGAGAATTGGGCCACGTTCGTTTACAACAGGGTACTGGAAATCCGTAAACTCACTAATACTGAAGACTGGAGGCACATAAGTGGAACATTAAACCCAGCTGACCTTCCATCACGAGGTTCCAATGCAGAGGAACTTGTGAAATCTCTTTGGTGGAAGGGTCCAAATTGGCTTCGAATGCCTATAGAAAATTGGCCTGTTTCGGAAACTATGCCAGATTTTGACATTGTAAACTCCGAAAAAAGAAAATATATTGTGTCTGTCACTAACACCACGACAGAGCAATTAGAGTACTTTTCTAAGGTATCTTCTTTCCGAAAAATGACCAGAATCACATCTTGGATTTTTCGTTTTTATAAAAATGCTAAAACCCAGAAAAAAGAAAGAAAATGCGGTACTCTAGATTTTGAAGTAGAGGCTGCAGAAAAGTTCATTTTAAAACAAGTTCAAAGTCAATGTTTTTTGGGGAACGAAAAACTGAACTTACAGGCATTCCTGGATTCAGATGGTTTATTAAGAGTAAAGACCAAAATTTCTCAAAGAAGTGATCTACCGACATTTAGATTTCCAATTTTGCTGCCTTCAAAGCATGATGTTATCGGAAAACATATTTTTGAAAAGCATGTTGAACTTAGCCATGCTGGGATACTTATTTTGATGTCGAGTTTAAGAGAGAATTATTGGATCTTAAAAAGCAGGAAGACAATACGTCAAGTAATGAGGACTTATGTAATATGCCAACGTTTTTCATGTCGGCCATTAGAAGAAGCAAGTGCTCTATTACCCGAAGATCACGTCAGAGATGCTTATGTTTTTGAAGTAGTAGGATTTGACTTGTGCTGACCACTATATTTGAAAAACAAAACCAAATGTTGGGCTGTACTATTTACATGCGCAGTTTATCGTGCAGTCCACATCAAGTTGGTAATTAGTTTATCAACAGATAGTTTTATTCTAGCTTTACGAAAGTTTATTTCTAGAAGAGGAAGATCAGCTGGAATTTATTCAGATAAGGTAACCAACTTAGTGGGTACTTCTAATGAGCTGAAATCAGTTGATTGTGAGAAAATACAAGAATATGCCTCAATAAAGAAAATCCTATGGAAATTCAACCCCCCATCAGCCCCATGGTGGGGAGGATTTTGGGAATGGCTTATAAAGATGTTGAAATCTATCTTAAGAAAAATTCTTGGAAATGCCTCCTTACAGTTTGAAGAATTGTACACTGTACTATGTGACGCTGAGGGCATTATAAATTCAAGACCTTTGACATACTTAAGTGAAGTCACTGAAGACCTTGTAGCATTAACATCTGCTATGTTTTTGCAAGATGTAAAGGAAATAGGAGTTCCAGATATAGATCAAATAGATGCTAAGAGAATGAATAAAAGATTCTTCTACAGGCAAAAATTGTGTCAAGATCTCAGAAAGCGTTTCAGAATCGAATATCTTGAACATCTTAGAGAATTTTCAAAGATTCGTAATGAATCTAAAATTAAAGAAGGAGACATTGTTCTCATCGGTGATAGTGTCTTCAAGCGAATAAATTGGCTTTTGGGAGGAGTCATCAAATTATAATCTTGGAAAAGACAAGAAAGTTCGTCTTGTGGAAGTACAGACCAAATCTGGGTCTTTCCTACGTCCAATCCAGAGACTTTTTCCTCTTAAGATCAGCCAAAGAGAAAAATATGCTATCCCATGTCTCCCAAAGAGTGATTCTCCATCCACAATGATGATTCGTGATGGTACACCTACATCTAGTGACTCTCATGCTGTTCCAGATGTGAACCAACCAAGAAGATCCCGTTATGGTCGGCTTTTAAAGCCCAATGTTCTCCTGGACTTATCTGTAACCAGTTTTGACTGTAAAGAACTCTCCCTTCTCGCAGTTATAGCAGAAACATGCCAAAAATTCGCTTAATTTTTAAATAAATAAAATTCTAATTAAAAATTCGAAAAAATAACCTCCAGGTGCAGATTCCCGGCCTCCAAGGTATACCCGTGCCAAATTTGGTAGCTGTAGGTTGAATGGTCTAGTCTGTAGAGAACCAACACACACACACACACACATTGAGATTTATTATAAGTATAGATTAATTATCTAAACTGATAAACAATAATTATAAGACATTAAATAGCGGAAGCCTGAATAATCAGTATTTTAAGCAAATGTAATTCATTTGATAATAAAGTACGTTATTTGCATTTTATGAAAATGGTTTTTGTATTGAAACGTTTATAAAATTCCCCGTGTACCACAAAGTATCACATGAGGTTTACAGAAGTAAGTATGCAACACATTACATAAAGAAAAAGAAGAGAATTTAACAGTCATGAACGATTACAGATGTCAACAATAAATAAATTAATTAAATTAATTTAAATTAAAATTAAATTTTGGGGTTGAATATATTTTTTTACGAATACACTTTGATTAGAAAAGTTCAATTTGCAGCTTAAAATTTACATTTTCATAACATCTTGTTTTTGAGGGCATTAGAATTGTAGTATAAAAGATCTTTAAGTCATCGTAGCGTAGTTTAATTTATCCAACAAATTAAATTGTGTGATTTTTGGCTGAAACTCTAGTTCTAAATTTTCATTAGCATCTTAATGATGAGGCCGTAACTAAGCCAGTATAAATTAATTACATGTTTGAACTACCATGCTACTTCATCATTATTCATCGAATTACATAATCCCGGAATAAAACGAGTAAAATTTTCTTAATTCTCGTCATGATGAGTACTTCTGGTGGAAAGTAGCAACTCTTTGAAGTCTTCCTCGTCTTTCATTTTATTCATGAAATTAAATTTAGGATTTCTGAATGAAATACCCATTTTTATTTCGTATAAACAGCTCAAAAGTTTTCATAAATAAATATTTTAATTTATTTAAATGAAAATAAGCCTAACTTTAATGCCTTCAAATGTGTTGTAAAGCTAATAACAATATTATCAACAAATTTCTTTTGATGTATTTAATTTTTAAAACAAATTATTTTATTGAATTTCTCTTTACTTTCAAGTGAAATGGTAAGTAAACAACGCACATTTTTTTAAAATAAAATATAATTTTGTGGATTGTATATAACTCTAAGTTTGTGATTTGTATGACAATCTATATAAATTAAATATAAGTTTTTTTTTCAAATATGAATAAAGATCATGCGGAGGATAACTTATAAGATTTCTACATGGACAAAAATTTATTACAGTTTTCTAAACTCCAGATATGACATATATTTAGATTTCAATATGGAATATTACTTCGCCCCAAGTGCAAATGGCCGTCTATCAAATATTAATGATTATTCAAACTAGGCCAATCTCTATGACAATAGCATTTTGAGCAGTATGAAATAATTCAACTTTGTGAATATTAACAAATTTTAATATTTGGCATTTAGCATTAGGAAAAAAGAACGCATTGTTTTAAAGGTTACAGCTTTATTTCGTTAAATTTATTTTCGTTCTAATGAAAGTATTAAGTTATCATGAAATTATATTTAATTTTGTTATAGTGAAGCAAATATCGCATGGTTTATGCAACATTGTGTTTTAATTTATGCTAAAATTTTGACCATCACAAAAAGCAAAAGAAAAATAAAACTAATATTGATAGAAAATTAATTTTTTGACTAAGATTGGTTTATATGAATTTATGAATATGAATTTGAGTACATTGAGTACATATATGAATTTGAGTACATTTGATAAACTAAAAATTTGAAGCGCGTCCTCTATATACTAACTACTTCAAATTTAATAACTCTAACTTTCAAATGAATTATCTTAAAATATTTACAATCATACTGCGCAAATATCTTTGTGTATTTATATCAAATTGCAAAATAATGACTGAGGCGGATTCTGACGACGTATTATTGATATATATGCCTAATTTAATATCAATTTTAAGTGCGAATATTTAGTATATAAAATAAGAATAGATGGAATTCCGTTTAAAGTGGTTAGTATCAGGAGCTTGGGCAGGTTATTTTGCTGACAATACAAATAGTTACTCCGGTATCAAAATAAAGAGAAATTTACTCGCGTATGAAAATTTCAGAGGAATTTTATTTCATCTGAAATTCTTAACGTTTTATTTTAAAAATAGTTTTCCATTTGACACGTGTTGAACTTTTTATTCAGAAGATGCTTATATTTACTGAAATAATATCATAAACTTCTCATATCTGTCTGTTTATTTAACGGTAAATTACGGTTTTGGTTTCTTAACCCTACTACTCTGTTCACTTTTACTATCAGGAAATGACGTCCGGATCAAAGAGCCTCGAACATCAGATTCTAACTTCAAGAACTACGTCCCCCTGTTTTAGAAAAATATTATGTTTTGAGAGAAATAATAATTCCTTTAATTGTATATATGTGATATAATTGAAAACTGAAACCAAAAATATAGTAAATATTGAGATATTTCTTTTTATAATGTTCGCACAATTTATTTTATTTATTACCTTTATTTGATATACACAACCCGAAGCGATAACATTTATTGCTTAATTTTTAATTATAGTGAAACTTAATGAAAAATATTTTGTATTTTACGCTGTAATCTTTCAAGTATATATGGCGTGATTCTTCTTTTCTGGAATGTTGTTACCAAGTCTCATTTCTTTATTTGACTAATATGTTTTATAATCATTTGTATCTTTAAATAATAATTACGTTGCCAGTAGGACTATTAGAACAACATTTTAAAATACAATCTTAATCCAGAGATTAGTTTTGTTTTTCTTTTATAAGTGTTTAATGTTCATTAAGTGTATTCACAGCTACTGTACGGGTGTTATAATCTGTTATTATAGTCGATGTTTTCATAGGTGTTTCTTAATTATCATGATGCATTGTGTTCATAAATATTGAGCCATGCAGCTCTTTGTTATTTGACCTAAGAAGTTCTGGTTTATTTTTCTTGTAATTTTAAGAATAAAATATTTCGCTTAAAAAGACTTAGTTTGTAGGAAATGAAGTTATCACATATTTTATTTTTTCCCTCTTGGTTTAAAGATCAATTGTCAATCACATAAAATCAATTTTGTAATTTTGACCCGAAATTTTTTTCAGTGCAAATATGTGACTTAAGACAAATAAAGTTTTAATATCACATAAAAACGAAATTTTAATTCCAAATTTGGATAGTTTAATAGACGTATAGTTTTTTACTGAACCCGAAAACAACTAAATATTCGTCTATTGTAACAATTTCATATAGATAAAAGAAACTTTTGGCTGAATTCTTAGTCAAAAATTGAAATCTTAGTCTTAGACAAAAGTTAATCTATGATGAATTAAGTTAAAAGTTAAACAAATACTTTACAGTAATTTATTTTTATCCTTTTCAGTTGAATTAATAATATATTTATCTAGACCTTATATACTATTAAGAAAACAGTATCGAAAGATATTATAATTAAACATATTTTAATACAGGATGCAGCAGACAACCCGGGCAAAATTTTTTTAATATAACTTGATTAAAAATAAATGAATTTAAAAAATATATAACAAATACTAATAAGAGTAGACTTTTACTAATAAATAATTTTAATTTGCTTCAAAGTAGTCGCCTTTTGCAGCTAGATAGAGGCGCAAACGCTTATTGAAATTTTCAGCATTAGGCCGCCATCCATCCCATTACTGCCGAAGTCATTTCTTTAGAGAGTCCAAACTTTTATGTCGTTCCTAGACTCCAAAATTGACCTTACACTTTAATCATCAGATTGAGATTCGGCTAGTATTGTGCCCATTCTCCAGATAATACCACGTCCAGAAAATGCGCCTTACACCACTCTTTCGGCTTTTTAGCCTCGTGAGCTGGTGCGGAGTCTTGTTGAAACTCCCACTTTACATTTCTGAAGTTCGTTTTGGTCCATGGAAATACAACAGCTTCTAGAATGTCCCGTTGGTACACTTTTTGATTTATTTTAACGCCCTCATCCACAAAAACCAGAGCTGTTTTACTGCTTGCACAAATTCCGCCCCAACCCATGACCGACTCTGAATTTTTGCGATGTTCAACAATAGCTGAAGGGCATGGAGCGTCTACAGATTAGATCCTATAGTTCTAGGAGTAAAGAGCTTCTGGACGTTAAAGAGCGTCTCATTAGTGAAAAGGAATGTATCTCAGCTTTGACATGTGACCCTTTTCAAAAGTTGTCGGTGTTTTTGATGCTGCACGAGTTTGTTTTCTTCAGAAGGCTGAATTTTTTGGAATTAGCAATGCTTTAGTCCAAGTTTTGTTTTTACCATTCGTTATTCTGATCTGTCCTTTATTCCAAGTTCACGAACGATCTCACTCACGAAAACCCTCGAATTTCATTGCGCTCGCTTTTTGATAATCTTACGGCTGGTGAAAGTCTTCCCAATACGTTTTCTTTCACTTCCTGGACTTCGACCATCATTGCCAAGATCTTTGAAACTAAAGATACATCAGACACTGTTTGCCGAGGCATATTAAGCAAACGAACGACTTCATACTGTTCGTTTTCCTTGCTTAAACAACTCTAAAATAGCATATATTTTGCTTGGAATTGTTAAAAATCCAAAAGGCAGTATGCAAACTAAAAGATACATTATAAATTATGTTATAATTGAAGTGGTAAACAAAAAAAAATGAACAAAAATTTAAAAGAAATTGATTCTGTTCTATAATGCAATAACTTTGTCCGAGGTTTTTTTTTTTTCCCGCACCCTGTACAATGTGAAAAAAATTATACAAAGCATATAAACAGAAAATACCTTTGCATCATAATCTTTAAGAAAATACTTTTTAAAGAAGTAACATCTACACTAACAAAGTTGCGAATTGTCTACAAAATAACTTCATTCCATCGATTTTCACCAGTTCAAAACAATTCTGGTCTATTTGATCTGAAACAGCAGGGCTAATCAAGTTTAAAAGGAAATAAGTTGAGACTTCGGTAAACAACTGCTTTATCAGAATCCAATTTTCAGAGTCTTCGATAAACAATTGTTTTCTAATTGGAAATAAGTTTCAATTTCATTATATTGTGGTTTCTGAGAAAACCTTTTATTTTGGGTACTATTCCGAAAATTACATTAAGCGAACGCCCTTTCCTGTTTCATTCTTTATTTAGTGCTTTTATTAGGTAATTTAGAATAGGTACTTGTACTTGACTATTTTCATTCTCTAGGTCTTACATTTTTAACTGGAAATCTTTTTTGATTATGGTTTTTCTGATAGATTTTTTAACTAGAAAAAAAAAGACAGAGGCTTATTCATTTAATGCCTTTTTTTCTATTTCTAACACTTTTCTTAATGTATCCGTTATTTCAGAAAATAAAAAGTGTCGAGGAACAAATTATGTTACTTCTTAAAAGATTAAATAAACATAAATAGTACACAGTGATTATTAATTCCTATGATCCCCCTGTATCATTAGCAATAGGAATAACATTAATATGGATACTACAAATACGTGATTTTAACATAGATAATTAGAAGAAATTATTTAAAGAAACTTTTGGAGTTCCAGAGATAATGGTCAATTCATAGCGCTTCTACATCACAGCAAATTTAATTGAATTACACATGATCTCACTAAAAGATTCCTTACGACTTATTATTTTGTGAATTCTAATAAATATTAATTATTCCCTGAAATAGTTTTCGAATTCTTGGAGTTTGAAACAGGTAAAAAACCTTTTGAAAGTCTTGTTCCGGATTTAAAATCAGAAAATGAGCTTGTAATTGGATTTTAAATACAGGGTGGTTATAATTCAAGTTTCACTTTGAAATAGTCATAAAAGGAAAACTACTGGACCAAATATTATCAACCTTGGTAATAATTTAAGGAGGTCATGAGAATTTCTTTTCTTCAAAAAAAAAATACTACCAGTATGGAAATGGCGCTGTATGCAATATTGATAACAAAATAGGACATGAAGACACCGGTTTAAAATGCATTTAACCGTTTCTGAAATTTCTTGCAAAACATTTACGGTGTGTGTTATCTCAAAAGCACTATTTATGATGATAATCTAAACAAATTGGTGGAACTGAAAGATACGATACACCGATATGTGTTTAGCATTCTTCCCAATATGCTAAGAGCTACTGTTAAGAATCCAGTAATGCGATTCAACTTCTTTTCAAAAAATGGTGGACGATACATTGAATATGCTTTGTAACACATCTCAGAAACAATTAAACACATTTTAAACCGATATCTTCATGTCCTATTTTGCTTGACAATATTGCATACAGAGGCATTTTCACCTGGTGGTGAGTTTTTGAACTGTTTTTTGAGCTGAAAACAAATTTCAATGACCTTCTTTAAACTATTACCAAGTTTGATATCATTTGGTCCTGTAGTTTTCATTTTACGACCATTTCAAAGTGGAACTTTAACTATAACCACCTTGCATATCAAACTAAAGGCTAAAAAACATCAGAAATAGGACTAAGTGTTTTCGATGACTTTATTAAATATACATTTATAAGTATTGAGAAAAGTATTTCAAAAATTACTGGAGACATTTTTAAATTGTAGAAAATTTAGAAATTGTCTTTTACAAATTTTAAAAAAGTTAACATTTAAAAAGTTAACAGGAAAGAATTTTTTTCTAGTTTTCTACACACTTGATCAAAAAATTATAAATTATCGAGTTTTATTTTAATTTGCAAATAAAATAAAATTATTCATAATAGAAAAATGCAGCCACTTATTTTTTTTTTTTTTTTTTGCTCACAGAAGTGGTTATTAATGAATAAATCTCCTTTCAAACTTTATGTTAATTTAAAATACTGACTCTTTTATTATTTAGTTTAAATATCGTTTATGAATCAACCATACACTTCGATTATACAATTCTTTTTTTCCCATTTTCCATTTTAATTAGCTCAATTTTATCTACCTTCCATTTCCATTCTTCTTCACATTCATAAACCATAAAATATTTTTTACAAGGGGTGTTCAAATAAAAAGGTATGAAACGACACTATGGATAAAAAGGAAGATTCAAAGTGTACACCATACGCATGAGCACAACAATCCCATTGATTAACAAGCCGAATGACTCGTTGTTACCAGAATTCCCGTGGTCGTGATGAGACTCAGTCCTTCACAGCGTCCTTGAGTTCGCCGTCCGAGTAGAAGCATTTCCCTTTCAGATGTTTTTTCTGGGGACTTAACACATGAAAATCGCAGGGCGACATGTCCGGGCTGTAGGGCAAATGATCGATCTGTTCCCACTTGAACTTGGCCAGTTCCGCGTGAGTGAACCTGGAGACGCGTGGGCACGCGTTATCATGGAGCAGAACCACACCCTGCATGAGTAGCCCAGTTTTTTGTTCTTGATGGACCTGCGTAGTCTTCGGAGTTAATGGTTCTGAAAAGAAGTGTCTGAAAGGGAAGCGCTTCAACTCGGACTTTGAACTCCAGGACGCTGTGAAGGATTGGGTCTAGTCTCGGGCCACAGGAATTCTAGGAATGTTTCGGCTCGTCAATCAATGGGATTGTTGTGCTCAGGCCTATGGTGTATACCATCTTCATTTATACCATCAATGCCCTTTCGTACCTTTTCATTTGAAAAATCCTTTTAATATTCATCAGCCTATTTTGTTTGCTTCTTTTCATTTTGTTTACTGCTTTAGAATTAGTTCGATTTTTATAATATTGAATTATTTAGTCTTTATCGTTAATCCTTTCAGGGGTCGAAACTGCATTCACCTAGCAGAGTGAATATGGAGTTAATTTCATTCTTGTTTTGGATTCAATTTTTATAACTTTGAAAATATAGTGTGTTCATAAATGAATGTGCTTATTCAGGAAGACCGTTAAAAGAAAGCAATACAACGAAAAACATTGATGTTAATAAAAAATCAACAGGAACAGATTAATTTCAATTCAAAGCTGTGAATTCGAGAATTTGCTCAGAAGTACGAATGATCTCGAAACGGCACGCTAACTAATCCTATACGCTTTTCAGCACGTTTGGTGTGGCAGTTTGAAAATCTCAGATATCTGGGTCTTAACCGACGTCAGTTAACAGCGGGTAACAAACATTTGTATGACGCAAGCTCAGAAAAAAATTCGACTAACTGTATATACTCACGTTTGCAGTCTTTCCAAACTTCACGCCAGCCATGCAGAAAAAAATTGTGGAATGAGTTATTGTATCTTCCCCTATACCGTTCGAATTTTTGCAGAAATTCACATTGAACTCCAGTAATTGGGTTGAATTAAAATTTTTAATTGTTTTATTTTTTTATTTTCGATGAACAAAAAGATTTGACTTTTATTTTGTTTTCATTTAATAGCCATTCTTTCTTTAAAGTTGGTACATTCTTTTTTGAACACTTCGTATTATGAGCACAAAAGAAAGAAAATCATTTAGTAGATACAAGCAAGAATGTATAAAGCAAATTCCATACATAAATTTGAATTCCAATGGCAGTTAGCCTATTATTTACAAGTTGTAAGAAGTAGTAAATTTCTCATTAGCCATTTGCCTAACATGAGTTTCCAATTTGGACCATTTCTTCTTTCACACAATTCGTTTTCAAAATATTCTACCCATGACCATTAGGGTGCTGAATATTAAGTTTTCCAAGATTCTATTTTTTGATGTCCTCATGGCATTTGAAAAATTATTGGATAAACTAAAGGTGACACATTTGACACAAACTATGCTTGATCTTCATGCGATTAATGATCTGCAACAGAAAGCAGATGTCTTTCCTCTACCTATATTTTTATCCAATTCACCTAAGATATTGTTGCAGTATCTGAACTATGTTGGCAGATAGTCTGAATGCCATGCATGAAGATAAGTTGACAATTTCGTTGAACATTTCATTCTAAAAGAATAGAGAAAAGAATTATGTGGTGAATAGTGGTTAATTCTATTTACAACTTCATTAGTTTATCATATTGTATATTTTACCAAAAAGACCATTATAACTCTCTTTTTCCTAAATAGTGCATTCAAAGGCATGTCGAAAATCAATAAATACATTTAACTTGACATCTAATTCAACCAAAATAATGATGATTGTCATAAGGTATTTGTTTTTAAACGACTTTATAAAATTAAATTTTAAAAGTAATAATATTTCCACTGAGATTTTCTTATTCCTTTTTCTGTCTTTTCTTTACTTTTTTTTAATGATTTTCTTGAAGAATGATCTTCGAAATCTCTGATATCACGTCAATAACAGAACTGAAGTTCTCAAGACATGTCTGAGTGTTAAATTGATATTTAATTGTCTTCTCCAAAATAAAACAAGAGTTGAAATGTTATACGAAAACTCCAGTTACTTTTAAGTCTATGACATGTCAAATCATACCGATGAAAGCGTATTACGCATATGAGCGAAAAAAAAACTGTTCTGATTGGATGATATATAATCGGATAGCTCATTGTACTGACAAAAACGTATTTTCCTATCCTGAATGATTAAAGAAAATCTGAAAACAGTGACACTGTAGCATTCCTTTTTCTTTCTTTCTTTTTTTTTTTAATGACAAGGGTTGTTAGATGCAATATTCCTTTTAAAACTTTCCTGAAAACAAGAATAAATGCCATAGAACAAAAATATGCTTTATTTTTATTTTGGTGTAAAATTCTGTTCAAGTATCGGAATAAAATATCTATTTGAAATGAACGCCGAAAATATAAACGTTTCGAATAAAAGATCTAATAAAATGGAGAATTTACTATTGGAAAATAAATTTCTCTAATACCGTATATTTAGCTTCATTTTCTTGTGTTCTGTATTTAAAAATGATTTATTGAATGAATGAATCACAATAAATATGAGCGTATATAATTGATGAGTTTTGTGCATTATTTTATCTTCTAAAATACTGATAAATTTTCTTATGTAATATTAATAGAGATATTACCCAATAAGTAAATGTGATTTTACGTATATGGGTATGTTAACCATTTAATATGATCTGGCACATATGGAGGTATTATCCGTTTAATATGATCTTGATAATAATTAGTAATAAACCCATTAAGATATGCAAAATAAAAAATGCTCTTAAAAACTCATTTTTTCATTATGCGTAAAATAATCCTTTAATAATAAATACTTGCTATTTTAAAACACATACTGCTAATAAAAATGTAGTGAATTTCTTACTTTTAACCTTTAAATATTATAAGTTTAATTTTCGAAAGAATAATTTTAATATACACTGAAGAGCCCCCTCCCCTCAAAAAAAAAACTGGTGCAGCATATCGTATGCACGTATGAAAATAATGGAGGTTTTTAACCAATCAGCGTAACGCAATGCGGTCGACAGTGCTTATATATAAGACAACAGGTGTTTGAGGAGAGCTTCCTCAAACTGCTGCGGATTTTAATGGATGCCCATCAACACGTATATGCGCACCACTGTGCAACGTACTCTAATTGATATTGGCTTTAGCATCCACGGACTATCTCGTGAACCATTGTTGATTCAGCGGCACAAAACTCTGCGCCTTGCTTGAGCTCGTCAACATCATTATCGGTCTCTTAATGATTGAAAAAACGTTGTCTGGTCTGACGAGTCATGTTTTCAATTGTATCAGACCGATTTCGGTGTACTGGTGTGGAGAAAATTCCATGAATCCGTAGATTCCTCATGCCTACAAGAAACTGTTCAAGCTGGTGGAGGCTCTGTGATGGTATGGGGCGTGTGCAGTTGACATGAAATGGGACCGCTGATACGTCTAGCCTCGGCCATGCCAGGTCAGCTGTACGTTAACATCCGTCCTGACTATCTGCATGCATTTACGTCCTGTGTGAATTCTGATGAATGTGAAAGATTCCAACAGCATAATGCGCCTTCCCACAGGTCTACAGTAGTTACCGAGTGGCTTGAAGAGCACTTTTCTGAATTTTGTTCCCTCTCTTGGCCAATTAATTCCCCTAACATGAACATTATCGAGCATATATGGGATGTTTGCACGTGCTGTCCTTAGGAGGTTTCAACTACTTCGCACTCCCATGGCTTTGTGGACCGCCCTGCAGGGATCCTGGTTGAACTATATACAGATATATCTTCACAAATTAGTTGAATCCATGTCACGCCGTGTTACGGCACTTCTGCGTGCTCGTTGTGCTCTACACGATATTGGATTAGTGTACCAGTTTTCCTGGCACTTCAGTGTATTATATAATTATAATATCAGAGGATATACAATATTCTCAATTTAAGTATTGGGAAATTAAATTAAGCGATTATTAATTTATTAATTACACACAAAAAATAAAAAGTCTGAAGTTATAGAACAAATGTAAATTTTATCACTTTTCTTATTATAATCTTTATTGAAGTTATTCTGCATAGTTTTTAACTTTCTGCACATATGTATATATGCTTCTTCAATGTTAAAAATAGAACAACTTACAATAAAATAAATTTACCATCATTGGATATATTGGAGTATTATAAATCAATTTATTCGTAACAGATAAAAATTAACATTTTTTATTAGAACAGTACTTGATTCCTACTTTTTAGTAAACTTTGCAAATGAATACTCAATTCTCAACTTTAATATTAAGAAATGTTATTGTTTATTGATTACCATATTGCTTAATTTTATATTTTAACTAAATTATTGATAACTGGGTTTTTACCCTAAAAATAATTTTGTACTGTCATATTCAGTATTATTATAATTCATATGTATTCCGCAATGTCATCTCATATCATACGAAGAAATTCGGTACATTTGTAATTCCTTTTAAAACATTGTGGAAAAATTAGTCCTTTGAGCACTTTCTTTAAGTACCTCAACAGCTTACTTCTGAAATTGCATCATTCTTCCCAATTTTAATATCTTTCAAGAATTTAAAAGAATTAGAAATATAAATTTAAGAATGGTTTCTTGCAATAAAGCTATATTTTCGACAAATTAAATAGTTATACAAAAGCTGAATGTCTTAAAGTTGTTAAAATTATAATGAAGTTTGAAGCAATTTTATGAATAATTAATTTTATTTCTATTTTAAAATTATATTATTTCTAAGAGATCAGTAACTCTAAATAGTTATCATAATAAATAGTTAAGTCTTTTCTTTAATAAAATTCAATTACATCATTTTTTTAAATTCTAGGGTCTATCAGTAACATTGATGATGGTACTTACCGCTGTCCAGATGGATCGTCTCCAGCCATTCGACATAAAAGAATATCTGGAGTACTTGGAGCTGCATCAAGTGTTACTTCCATACAAGTAGCGAATTTACTTCGATTGTTTAAAATTCCCCAGGTAAATATTATCTGATTAATAAAAACAAACAATTAACTTCGTGTTGAATCGATTACAAATTTTTTGAAATTATATATATATATATATATATATATATATATATATATATATATATATTGTATTTTTATATTATACTAGCCGCCTTTGGCGACCAGCCGGTTTGCCAATCTTAATGCAAGTTAAAATTTTAATAATTAAATATTTTATGAAACTACCATTTTAATTGCTTCTTAATTAAAATATTTAAAACTTCAAATTTTAATAGTCATATAATTAACTCATAATATTATAAAGGCCTTCAGCCATAACGTAATATGTATCGCTCTAATTTTCTATTAGCTCCCGTAGAATTTGTACTTTACATTAAAAGGAAATGATTAAATTGCAACAGTTTTTACTGAAACGAAGCCTTTTTTTGTAATATGATTACTGAAAACAGAGTCGCTGGGTATTTAAACCTTATGGGCACTAAAGAATATTTTTCTTAATGAATAAAATATCTCAAGAAGTTTTCAACTAAAGTTTCTCATATTCATCATGAACAGATAGATTAATTAACAATGTTTAGTTTTAAATGTATCAAACACTAAAAAAATAAATAGAATCATTTGAAATAATCTGTAGAGCACATATTAAACCTTCAAAACCAATTCCGTATCCGTTGAAATTAGTTGTCAACAATCAGAACACAATGCGCATGCGTGGATTTTCAACGCCAGTTATGGTAACGCAAATGCGTGAATTTTCTACTCCAGTTGGAGTAACGCTATGCAAATTAGAAATTTTTATTTCCTTTATTCTGTTTTATTTTCATTCAAAAGTACTTCAGAATGAATCTGAAAGATCGAATAATTAACAATGTTTAATTTTAAATGCATCAAACGTTAAGAAAATAAACAGAATCGTTTGAAATAATCGGCCAGAAAATGTTAAGCCTATTCTCATTAGCGTTGACGAAAAAGAAGAAGAAAAAAAGAAAAGAAAACTGAAGCATTACTCATTTGGAGGTGGGGAAAATAGATTTTTTTGGCGGGAAAGTTAGTTTTTAATTAATAATTAAAATTCTAATTAAAAATTCAAATAAAGGGTCCCCAGGTGCACATTCCCGACCTCCAAGTTATGCATGTGCCAAATTTGGTTGCTGTAGGTCGAACGGTCTGGGCTGTAGAGCGCCAACACACACACGCTCACATTGAACTTTATATAAGTATATATAACATCTTTTAATATGCTGTGAAAGACTATAATGATTGTCAATAGGATTAAGACATAAACTGATCTTAGATACAGGAATTTTTATAAAAAGAATTTTCTTATTGTAGGATAACTTTATTTAATAATTCGATAATTTAGTCAGTTTTAACTATTCAAATATATTGAAAAATATTCATTAGATCGTGTGTAGAAAAACAATATGATGATTTCAGATAATGTAAATATAATAAAGTTTTATTAAACATTCTCTTTTGAAAATGCTTAAAGGTATAATTTACTTACATTTAAATAAATACAAAAAATTATGTATTTTTAAGTTTTTTCATTATTTGCTGGAAAAGAAGATACATTGTAAAAAAATAAGAAAAGAAATTAAGAAATAATTAATAAATTGTTGAATAACAAATCGTTATACTTATTTATTGAATGTTTATTTATATTTATATATAGTTATGTCTAAATACTTATTTATTGAACTTGAATTTCATTTATTGAAATCTGAAAAATTTCATGTAGTCAGAAAACAAATAAGAAATTGTGAAAATAATAAGCATAATATATTGTAATAATTATGTAATATTTATAATTTGCTGATAGTTTTTGTTTAAAAACTTTGTTTTGCCAAATAATGTCTAGTCAGGAATTATATAAATGGAATAAGAGCTATTTCAGCATTTTATTATTTAAAGAAATCTGTATAAGAGCAAAGATTACTTCAAATCTTTTTCAGTGTAACAATCTCATGATATGTCAGAACCCATTTCAAAACAAATCTCAGAACAATGTTTTAGCACTCTAGTTTTTACTCAATTAACCTAACAATTTCTGAAATAATGTATATATTTTTAATAAACTGCTTGATTGTACAAAACGTAGCAGGTTCCTTAACACAGTTCCGATGTTACATAATTAAATGGCTTATATAAAGTTTGAAATACATAGCTTGCTACATTTTCGAAAAGTATTTAGGCATATCTAATCAATTTCATTAACCTACTTATCTATAAGTAATTTATGTATTTGATTTCATTAATAAGTTATGATTTATTGGATTTTTCAAAAAAAAATTCTAAAACGTCTATTACGCTTTTTGTGCAAAAGAGTTTGATAGGTACTATTACAAAAACTTTCTTAATTACTGATTTATTATTTGCATTTTTGTAAAATGTGTATATTCATTTGAATGCTCTATTGATATTAAGAAATGCAAACCAACACACGCTTTTTTAAATAATTTACGTGTTTAGAATGTAGCTGAATTTGACTATTTTCAAGAAGAATATTTCTTTTCTACAAAACTGACTTATTAACTAAAGTTTTTGAATCATTAAAAATATATAGAGGAAATACTTTGATTCCACTTGATGAAATGGAAATTTTTCAATCCAATGTCATACAAGAAGAGAAGCTGAATTAATTTAATATATTTAACTAATTTTGTTCATTTTTGCATATTTCAAATTACACGCGCAGACTCATATATATCTTATCCCTTAAATGAAAAAATCGAATGTGAGCGATATACTAGATATTCTAGGATTTTACGTCTATGTTGCTTTAAGTCTAATACTCTACTAATAATGCAGAAGAATACGTATCTTTTGTAAGGATGTTGAAGCTCAACAGCACTAACCATTTGACCTAGAGCTACTGAATTTCATTTTCAAATAATTTGAAGAATGGAAATATATATCACAAAGATATTTTTAAAAATATTTTATTAAAATTTTAACTAAACGTAAGTGTGATTTTGCCGTCTTTCAGCTATAATTAGCAAAAGTATTATAATACAAAATATTTTTTTTTCATTATTTTGCAATTTAAAAATAAACTTTTTAATGGATCTCGTTTCTGAAATGTAAATATTTCTAAAATGTATTGATTATATATATATATATATATATATATATATATATATATATATAATATCGCATAATTTTCAACAATATATTGCATTGTTTCATGAAATATTTAATTATGGTTTCCATCGAATTTTTGAAAGCAGGGAAAAATAATTGTGTTTTAATATCTACGCAGTTACAGGAGAAATGAGCAACTGAATTATAAATTTCGGAATATAGCTGAACAGAACAATTACGTTTTTAATACCATGGATATCAATCATTGGAATTGACTCCATCGGAAAGGTACATGTATACAATGAGCATGATATAAATCTATTAACACATAGCATTTTTTTCATATAGCGGGCTCTCCTTCACAAATTGAATAAATATGCACTGTACCGGCTGTAAACAAAACCCGTAAAAGTACATTTTCCGCATGTAATATGTTAAGATAATACGTCTTTAATGTCCATCGCAGTTTATCTTTGGTGAGGAAAATTATTAGCATCAGAATTAGGCATAAAAGATTTAACTCTATGAATAGAAAAGAACAGCCCCAAACGTCCATTCAAAAAATGTACGGGTGTCACTCAAAACGAGTTGATGAATGCTCCATTACCCGAATTATGTAGTAATTTCCTTCATGTGTGATTGTTTGAATAACCGAAGTGCCTGCTTTGTTCATTAAATACGCTCTCAGAGGGATTTGGAGGCGCGGCAGTATTCTGCGAATACTTAACTGCTATACGGGCATGCATTTGCTGAGAATTTATCAGTTTAGTGCTGTTATCTTTTGTATATCAACTCCTCAAGATGTGTCATTACGGTTTATTAAAAGAATATTTCTTATATTTGAAACAAAAACATAGAAATCTGAAATATTTAAATGATCTCAGAAATAAGAATATCAAAAGAAAATTCAACACCACCATTCTGAGCATTTCCAACAAATTTACAACACCCTTGGCAGACCAATTAAGAATAAATATTAGAGTTGTATTAGCAACAATAAAACGCATTCCATGATTGAAAGAAATATTGAGTAAAACATTTTCTAACTAAAAATAAGTAAGCAATCAGTTTATAACAACAAACATTATAAGAAGAGTTGAAAGTTCAACATTAAGTATATTGCAAACTTGATATTAGTTCACAAAAGAGCAATAAATCATGACATTTTTATCTAATACTTTTGAGAAAAAGGACTGGAATTTTTATATATTAGCGAAAACTTCCAAGAAACAGTAGTGGAGGAAAATGGAAAATAAAACCCACTAAAGAAAGTTCATCCTCCCTTTTCAAACTTTGAGACGATATATTTCCCAGAAAGTCAACATTAATCTTTCAAAAGTAAACGAAACACCATTTTTGATAATAAAACTGATTTAACACATAATAAAATCTAGGAAAGTAATCTCCGCTGCTGGTTTTCGAACATGTGGATAGAGAATCGTACTATCTATAAAATAACTCTTTTTATATCCTAGATTTTTTTTTATAAAGACATTTTCTTTCAGAAAGAACCAAAGTATCGAATGGTTTAGAAATATTCTTGTGTTGAGGTTAAATATAATTCAAAATATGTGATGGTTATTATCGAAATTTAGGAATTGAGAAGTTAATGTTAAAATAAAATTGTACGATAAAACATTAAAAATGTGAAAATAATTTTTTCTTTTAAACAAGAAACATAGAAGTAACTTTCTATAATTTCAAACGTCATAAATAATAAATTTGGGGAAAAATGGTGATAAGTTATATTTTAAAAATGAGTATTAGGTATTTGAAGAGGTTCCAATATTAAGTATATTGTGTTAGGTATTTGAATAGGTTAAAGTGTAAAAAAAATTAATAATATAAAAAAATATTCAAAGAGGATAAAATGTGGATTTATTTCATAATAGTGTCATGAAATATTTCAAGACTTATTTTGACAGAATTTTCTATAGCCGTTCTTGAGATTTTTGCCTGCCGTTCAAAAATCTCCAAAGTTTTAACAAGATAAATTGTATTCATTTTTTATTTAATTTTCGGCATAATTAAAACCATAACAAATTAAAATAAATAAATCATTGAAATTCAAACAGTAAAATAAGAAACTTACTAATAGAAAACAATATTTAAATATACGTAGTCGTTTCAGACGTTAATGCATAATCAAACTTTTGGTACTCACTATTAAAAAGAATGAGAAAAAAAATAATAAAAAAAATATTGCTTACAAATATGCAAAATCATAGAAAATCTTAATTATATGAAAGAATATTAAACATGTTATATTTTTAAAAAATCACATTATTACATATAAGCCCAGAATGTGATGAAAGCCATTATTTAGATTATTTATGTTTGTTTCATTCTTATATTTGCGCTTTCTATTCTTGGGACGAATAAGATTTGAACACTTTTTAAAGAAATAGAATAGAGTTATCACAGCATGTTTCTGCTAAATGGATTTATGTCCCTCTAAGTGCGGATGACAGAATTTAAGATTATATGCTGTTTTAAAATTCACTATCGAGGGAATAGCTCTTTTGCAACATCATTTGACGATTTTTTCATAATTATTTCGGTATCATACAGAAGAAACATTTCTCGGCCAGTTCTCTTTGCATAACGTCTTACTTGAATAGTCACAAGAATAGTTAAAATTGTTCAACCTCCTCCATATTCAAGGCCTATACACATGAATATTAATTATGCATGTACTTTTTAAGCAACTTCATACCTGAATATATAAAATCTAGACTGTATTGGACAAAAGAATGTTTCACTTGAAACATGCAAATTTGAATCATGAAACGAAATTTTATATTTGTCACGGACGAATCGATGTACAATTTAAAAAATAAGCGTTCAATTCAATTCAAGTCGAATTACAGTTGGAAAAAAAAGAAAGACTATATGTTGCAATTTCTAATCTGTTGAAAATATTAAGAAATGATGGAATATAGTTTCTTTTGAGATTTTTCTAGGTATTTTGCTTTAACTTTAATTTTTTTACTGAAAAGCGTTGGTAGTTGCGAGCAATCAATAGGAATTGCTTACTACTACATGTGGTACTATGGGTAATGTGCATCACATGAAATTAACGTAGAAAATCACGTTAATCTCACAGAGATAGGCTTGCGATTCAAGATGTAGAAAGAATGGATTGCCTACATCTATCTCCAGATCCTAATCCTATTACCCACATTTAGGATTACTTTGAAACACAAGTGGGCCAAATAAAGTTTATTCCTTTCGTGAAAAAAAAAGCAGTATGCTTTTTGTTTTTTTTTATTTTCTTATTTTCAATAATTACCTTCTGGATCCTGTTGGGTTTTCGGGAATATTAATCGTGTTCAACTTTGCTGAATATCTGATGCATAATTTGATGTTCACAATCTTCTCAAAAAAATACTTTAAAGTGCAAAATTGTGATGAATATGACAACCATGATATTTTAATATCTTACACAAATTCTGATTACGAAACGCATTATATTAAAATTATCAATTGTATTACAATATCATTAAAGTCATAATTGTCTGGGTTTAGATTTTTAAATTATTCGTTCTCTTTTTCATTTCAAATAATTTAATTATTTATTTTTTTCTTTATTATGCAAACTGCACTGATAATATGTAAAACTTTCTTCTTTAGTTTTCAATAATAAAGGACAGTAATATTATCAAATGTTTGATGGAGCAATGCAAAAGTTAGAATCTCATTTCAAAAATGGAAGTATTGTTGAAAATTATGGAAAATAATATTTTTTTAAAATATAAAATTTAAAAAAATTACTTGACGGATAAATTTGTCACTGAAAAGATGCATTTTTGAATAATAAGCAAGTACAAAAATAATTTTCGTATAATAATATTATTCGGATGTCATCGCTTAAATAAGCCAAAATCTTGGACATTTTTTAATTCCCAAAAATTCATATAAAAATTTCTATTGACTCTCCGAGGTGAGCATTTCCATCCTCTAGAAACATTTGCATCAATTTTGATAACGCTTCACATCTAGAGCGCTAAAAGATATATACAGTGGCTCCCCAAAGTGTTCGTACACTAAAGAAATTTGCAGAAATTGTGTTCTATACTTCTTAATAAAGCATTTTATTAGTTGGTGTTTTTTAATTAGCATCTTTAAATAGTTCTTAATAAAACTGAACAAATATTTTTATAAAAAATCAAGTAGTATTGTTCTAAAAAATAAATAAATAAAAAATGTCACAAAATTAGAACACAAAAGTCTTCGTACATCCAAACATTATTTATTTAAATTCATCATAAGAATATCTTTTGCGGCTTATTTTTCTTCTAATTGAAGAATACACTAAAATAGTTTGATTTCAGTATTCAATATCACAATTATTTATTCTATTTACTTTATTCTTAGATATGACGCGCATTCGTAAAGAAACGAGTTTAGACGTACGAAAATTAATTATATTTCATTTTAAAGCTGGAAAATCAATTAGAGGCATTGCAACTATAACTAATCTACCTCATTCAATGGTTCAAAGCATAATAAAACGTTACAGAGAAGGAAAAAGGATTGCAAACAAGCCTCGTAATGGTCGCCCTCAAATTCTGTCAGCTAGAAATATTGTGAGTAAATTTCTAAAAAATCCACGTCTGAGTGCAATAAAGTTTACTTCACAATATAATGAATCAAATGGAACTTCTATTTCCTGTGAAACTATTCGTAGAATTCTTCGGAATGCTGGTATACATGGCCGCTCTGCACGAAGAAAATTTTTTGTAAGTCAGAAGAACAGAATTGCTAGGCTTAAATTTGCCAAATCTATGATAAACCAGACAGAGAGCTATTGAAATCGTGTCTTATTTGCAGATGAAAGTAAGTTTAACATCTTTGGGTCGGATGGGAGAATCATTGTATGGAGAGAAAAAAACGAAGAACTTAATCCCAAGAATTTAGTTGGAACAGTAAAACATGGCGGTGGAGGTGTCATGGTTTGGGGGTGTATGTCAGCGGCTGGAGTAGGCAATTTAGTATTCATTGATGGTATAATGGATCATAGAGTTTATATAAATATTCTCAATAATAATTTAAAAGTGTCAGCACAAAAATTGGGCATTTTAAACAATTTTGTGTATTACCAAGACAACGATCCTAAGCACACGGCCATGAATGTTCGTCTTTTTTGCCTCTATCATTGCCCTCAAACCCTTAAAACACCAGCTCAATCACCAGATTTAAACCCTATAGAACATATTTGGAAATAATTAGAGGTGCGAATAAGAAGTCACGACATTAAATCGAAAATTCAACTGAAAGCAATAATGATCGAAGAATGGAACAAGATCGGTTCAGAATTAACCAACCGTTTAGTTAAATCTATGCCCAAACGTTTAAAGGCTGTTATAAAGAATAAAGGATATCCTACTAAATATTAAACATTTAGAAAAATTTAGAAAATTTCATATTTAGTGATGTTTTTTTAAAGTGTATGATCACTTTTTTGTCCTAGTTTTGTGCAATTTTATTTATTGTCATTTTTAAAAAAATAATTTGCATCGTAATTAAAATTTATTCTTCACTGCTTTATTAAGAACTGTAAAAATATGCTATGAAAACATTTTCATGTAAAAATAAGAATATATAATGGCAAATAATGAGGTTTTTAATTGATTCTTGTTGGTGTACGAACACTTTTGCGGGCCACTGTACATGCATAGATAAATGCACGTCCGCCTAGATTTTAAACTGAGATAAAGATTCAAGTACCTGACAGTTTAATGTGAAAAGGTAATAGAAAATATGCTTGCAGTTGGAGGTGAAAAATAACCTATTGGCTTATTTCCCCTTTGTATCAATCAAGGTTTTGCAAAATTTTAATTCTTCTTATTACTTTAAAAGGAACCATTACTAACCATTGAAATCATTAATTGATTACTGATCTTGACTAAAATATAGTAAAAAATCCAATGAATAATAAATAATACAATAAAAAATTTTACCAATTATCCTTTTTTTTATATTTGTTAAAAATGTGTTATATTTGAAATTGATGTATGTTTTCTTCTGGTCAGTGTACTTGTAGGTGGAGCTCTTGTACAATAATCGGAATTGGATATAAGAATTTAATCATTATTTATAAATTAACAAAAAAATTTATAGCTTAATGTTAAAAAGAATAGAAACGTCATTCTTTTAGTCACGCTTTTTTAGTTTTTTTACTCAAGGAAAACATATTAAGAATATTTTGATTATAATGTGCATTTGTATATAAATAAGTATTTAGATAGATATAGATAATATATAAGCCATTTAAACATACCTTTTAAAAAATCTCTTGTTTCAGCATATTTCAATGAATTCTTAACTAATTTAGTAATTTTAATTTCTGCAACATATATCATTCACATAACGTAGAAAACAAGACAAAAAGGGAAATTTAATAATATTTCATTAGAGTAGACATTTTCAGAAAGTCTGAAAAATAATTAACTATGTAAGGATAAAATTTTGAAATATGTTAGCATATAATAGAAAGAAAAATAAGAAGCATAAACGTAAAAGGTAATATAATTATAAAAATAAAATTTCTGGCAATATTGTTACTTAGCAATTTAATTATTTATAATTAATACTCATGATTTATGGTAGCTGTAAAGTGCAATTTTAATTAACAGATAACTGAATTATTTTTTAGATTCTTAATAAAATATTTCTGTTCATGCTAATTATAGCAGGTAAGGATTTAATTGAAAATGAACTTCAGTTGATGATCAAATATTTAAACTAAACACTCTTCGAAAATAAATAATTCATATAATTAAGTAAATAATTAAAAGAATTAATTATTTCTATAATTAAAGTAATCCAATAACTTTAAAAGTGGTAATCTTATATTTACTACTTAATTATTTCATTATAAATTTCAAAAATAAGCATAAAAATTATTGAAATATTCGAATTCTTCAAAGGCAATATTACATTACACATTAATATTTTTAAAGGCAAATTGTAGAAAAATTAAATCTGTCTTTTCACTGGTGAATATAGCGATTTAAATTAATTTTCCTGTGTGTTTTCCAGTTATTAAAATTCTTACATTTTATTCTTGAATTTCATTCTTTTTATTACGATTTTAAATATTGAAAACTAAATGCAGTACAACATATAAAATTTCAAAAATTTATATAGTTGTATTCAATATATTTGTATTTATCATCAGTTACATTTACATTACGTAATATTTCAACCTGATATCGTCAGATATATATAGGATTAGCTGCCCTACTAGATATTAGAACAGTATCCTGATGAAAAAAAGGTTTTTACAGACGTTCAGATCTTGTTTAAAGTATATTGTTTTTATTAATGATGAAATGCTGCATATGAGGTTTTCACTGTTTTTTTTTTTTTTTTTTTTTTAGATAAGATTCTTTTAGCTCTGCTCATAATATTGATCCACTGTTTAAATGAGTAATAGAGATTTATAACTTATTTCCTTTGATTAATTTTAAAGTCTGCATAATCGTTAATGGCTATAAATAGTCTAAATTTAAAAGACCAGATGTCTAAGATTAACTGGACAGCTGCAACATTCGGCATTATACCCTTGTTAAAAAGTCGCTCCTTTTCCCATTCTCGATACATAATTTTTTCAAAGTTCCAGTTTAAATAAATGTAGAAATTTCGTATAATTCTGTTCTACATTGATAAAGTGGAAGTAAAAAAAGATTTTTTAGGTTTAGTTTAGTTATATTAACGTCCCGTTTTAAAGCAACACTAGAGCTATTTTGGGACAGATGTTGTAATGATAACTGAGCTGGTACCCCCTTCTCCACACCACGTCATACCAGCGTGAGGACGTTTGGCCAGGACGTTTAACTTGCATCATGCTTACCTGCTTACATGAGGGTTCTTCTGTGGAAACGGATCTCGAACCTGAAATATTCCAGTTTTGAAGCCGAGACATTACCACCAGGTCAACGCGGCCATCGTAAAAGTGAGGAAGAACACATTCTACATACAATCAATAAGATTTCATTAGATAACAGATATGTAGTAAAAACAATAATGGACAACCTATAAGAACCGATATCTAAAATTCTAATTTTTTTTCTGTAAAAATCTGAAATTTTAAATATTTTCAGATTCTCTTGAATATTATATATATATATATATATAATTTTTTCCCGGCGTCCTGGTATAAGGGTAGCTCATCTTCCCCGTGATCTGGGCGTCCCGGGTTCGAATCCCGGTTCGGGCATGGTTGTTCTTCTTCTGTGTTCTATCTGTGAGGTGTGTAAATGTGCCCCCCCCCCCCTGTAAAAAGGGGTTGTGCAAGTGAATGTGTGCGTTTCATCTTCATATGAGCTAGAAATCAGACTTTGCCCTCGGGTGCTCAGGGTATCTTTACCCTTAGAAGCTACTTCATCCCCTTTCCGTGGTAACGCGGACACTACATCATCATCATATAATTTTTTTAATAGTTAAAAATGAAATTTTATAAAATTAATACATTCTTGCTTTGAAATGAGAAAAATAACTGGTTTAATATAAGCTGATTTAATTGTAAAATTAATCTGCCAAATCTTCAAATCCGTTTTACTCAGTTTTCTTTTTCTAAAATAATGTCTGTTATAAAAAGCTAAAACCAAACTCATTTTATTCAAACTACTTTACATTTTTTCCTTTAAACTCAGAAATATCAACTTAATAAAACTGGAAACCGATTTTTAAAAATACTAAATGAAGATTTTTTTAATAAATAGCAAAATTTAAAAAATCAAATATTTTTTTTAAAAAAATCCCAAACAATTTAGAAAAAAAAGTAGTTTTATCTCCAAAACTAATTCAGATACCCAAAATTAATGCCTAAATCCATTCATTTCATTAACAGAATTCTCCAAAAAAGTTTGGTTAGCAAATATTGAAAATTTAATGAGCAAAAGCATTTTAAAAAACTGGCAATTTTTAAAGAACATTTAAACAAATTTTAACGTTAAATCTGAAAAAATGCTTATAAAATCTAAATTTCTGAAAATTCTACATTTGACTGCAGCAAAATAGGTATACCAAGTCCTCTTAAAATATAGGCAATCTGTTTATCTCTCCATTTATACGGTGGCATAAAATCACATGTAGGCAATTTTAAGTATATGATATTAGGCATTTGTTGTGTTTTTTAGGCCTTCATTCTAAAGTTGATCATAATAATACGTACATAATCATTTTGACAAGCATTTTAAAATGAGAACTGAATTTGAGATGTCTATTAGTATTCGTGGAAACTATCAATGAATCATTTAAGTGAAAATAATACAGCACCACTCCCGTTTCTTTTTAATTCTCGTTTATTACTAAACATTCATTCATTTATATTAAATGCTTAGCAATATATGACTATGTATTGGATTATCAGTACTTAAGAATTCCTGTAATTTTTGTTTATTGAAGCATATTGTATGTATATTTTCAACACTTTAAATTCGCTTGCTTGTTAATTTATATTTTAGTTATTTCTGAATCGCTAATGCTCATATGTACACTCTGGTCATTTATCCATTCAGATTAGTTTCTTCTCAACAAGTCCAGAGTTAAGCAACAAACAGAGATTTGAGTATTTTTTGAGAACTGTACCATCAGATACAAACCAAGCTGATGCAATGGTACAAATTATTCAACAATTGAACTGGACCTACATTTCAATACTGTATGAGGAATCAAATTATGGTATACAGGTAAGAATGTGTTTTAATAACACATAAATTTTATCAATGTAAATTTGGTTTATAAGAACATTTCTCAATTTTTTTTCATAAATTTCTTAAAAAGAGAATTTTGTATAAGTTTCTTTAATTCATCCGTTTATTTTTAAATATTTTAGTTACAGTTGTTATTTGCTGTTTTATATTTTGTTCCCATAATAAAAAAAAATATGATTCGTTAAACAGTTGCTAATATGAAAAAAAAAAATCAAAGCAATTTTTGCCCACAACAGTAGTCATGTAGCTTTTTTTCATAAAATATTGTAGTTGTTGCATTTATAACTAATAATCTCAAAAATAAATAGTTTAATTTGATATTAAATAAATTCTTAATTGCTTGAGTACATGGAAAGGGCTATTAAGGAAGTAATTTCGTTAATACCTACAATTAAATAACTATGTTAAATATCTATTAAAAAATGTCGGATACATTATAAATGTTTATATAAATAAGTAAATAATTTAGACTGATTTAAAGATATAGAAATTTGCTCTATTTACTATAGTATTTAGTATATTTAATGAATAAATAAATGCTAACCCAATGAGCTAAAAAAATTTAAAATAACAAATGAACAGACAACTGTCAACAACAATTTTAAAAAAAATGTTGAATTAAAAGTCAGTGATTCTTTTGATAATTTATTTTAATAACTGTGTTTTTTATCCACAAAGTTTCATTCACAATAGATGATTAAATAAATAAATAAAAACAAAATCGCCAGAAGGGCTGAAAATTCCTTGTGATTTAATTATTATTTTGAGTAGATTATAGTAATTATATTATCCGACAAGAGTTTTTACGTAAATATCAAGCATTATTACTTGAATGATTCTTCAGTTAATAATACCTCAATAAGTTATAAACCTTTCCTTTTATTATAGCTTATCTTCTTTTTTTTAATGATTCTCATAGAAAAAATACTGCCAATCTCAAAGAAGAATATTAGAATTACTGAAAAAAATAATACAACTAGATGATATTTTCTATTTTCCATGCATTAGATAATCTTTCGAAATATCATTTTTTATTTCTGAGAAAAATAAAAAATTCAAGTCTTTTTCATGTATTTGAAATCAATTTACTTTCTGAATTAAGAAATAAATCTGGAAAATGACCAATTCCTTAAATTCAAAACAAAATAACGCTGGGTGGAATATTTTCAAAGAATAATATTATTACTTTTTAACAATAAACTACGTGAGTAAAAGAATTTTGAAGTTCTTAATTTATATTTTTAAATATTGAACAGAGTGTATATCCTTTTTAAAATTTATTAAATTGTCTTTGTTAAAGTAATCTGTTGATGCATTATATTTTACAAAAACTTTCCCACATCTACAATAGAAAAGAATACAAAAACCTTTGAATTTCGTAATTTTAAAAAATCTACAGCAACTTTAAATACTGCACGGCTGCTCCTCCATAAGGCAGTTGTTAAAATCTTTGAAATTGTGATGTTCGAGAATTAATATATAAATTAATTTTGGTCCCAAAAAAGGTTTATTTCTTTTGTTTAAAATATTAATGTGCCATCTTTTTTTTTTTTTTTTTTTTTTTTTTTTTTACTGAATGCGATTAATGCATACATATAACCTAGAGAGTGCATAAAAATTTGCTACCTTGATGTTCTCAACAATATAAAATATAATTATTTACTCTAATTAAAGCATTTTCATATATCATACGCTTTATCTATTGTGCTAAATATACCAATGCTTAACAGTTTAAAAATTATACATTGATTCAAGATTAGTGTGGATATTCTAAGTATATAATTTAAAGGTATCCTTAATATACTTATCATATAAAATCAATTAATAAAGAAAAGAGATAAATTTACTATTCTCAATTCAGTTATTTCCCATGAATTAAAAAAAAATGTATGCAAAAAAAGGACTAAAAATCACATGATCACATTTCTTGTAAATAAAAATAAGCATTACCGGTATGTTAGCAGATGTTGAAATGAGAACTCGCGTTGAAAGCTACAAAGACACAAAATCGTAAATGTTGTCCGAAATTCTATTGCCTTTCAATGCAATGAAAAGTCAAGTTCGAAAGCTCAAACCTTTAAGAACGAGGTCAGTACATAAATCTTCATTTTATTCCGGGACTTCAATTGCTAGAACCGTTGTATTTTTGTCGTAAAGTCGTATTTTCGTCGATTTAGCAAAGGAGTTGATAATAATAAATTAAAAATGTATTTATTAATAAAAAGATGTATTTCTTTATTAACATAATTCGAAAGTTAAAATTTTTTTTCTTTCGTTCTTTTTTTTCTCTCATTCTTAATAATTCTTTTAATAATCATCCAATCGTTCATTTAATCCATCTTTGTCACTCTTGAGTTACAATGCTTTTGTGTATTCTTTTAATTATGCTTAATGCAGTCTAATTGTTTCCAAAAATATTAAGAATTTCAAATGTACACATAGATGGTAAATGATGTTAAACCCCGTCCAGCGAATAATTGAAAATTAAGCTATGAAATCAGTCTTATAAATATTAAAACGGATTGATTTATATTGGCTTCTTGGTCATATTTCTGATGATGTGGCGACAGAATTGGTGGTATATTTCGTGACTTTGTTCGTCGAAAATTTCCACTCTGTTCCAGAAATTCTGGAATCTTTCGAAAAAATATAATCTCTGATAAAGGAGTTATTAATTTTCCTCCATTGAGTAAGAATGGCACATGATCGTTAATGCTTTTGACCATGTCAAAAATTAAACCGAGAATTTGAGTCGAATTATAAAGCAATATCTTGAGTTAGTTTTAAGAAGGGAGGATTTAAAATAACTACAAGCCTAATCTGGTATTATTTTTCATTTAAAATTTACGAATCGAAGAAGTAACTTAATCAACCTTGAAATCCATCCAAAATAGCTTTATTTACATTAAAAAAAATGTAGAAAATTTCAAAATTTTCTTTGATAGTATTTAGTTTCTTTTTCATTTATTTGGAGAAAAATTTTAATTTATTTTCTTTTGAAAAGTTTGAATGATTATATGAAATGAAGAAAATATATCTTCAGAATTAATAATGAATAAATGTTTTTAAAATATTTTTGAATCAAAATTATACATTTTCATTAAAAATGGATGAATATTGGGTAAATAAAATATAAATTCTTTTGCCGTCTGATCTAAAATAAAGATTAAATAAATTAAATAAAATAAAGTTTATATTACAATTTTATCATAAATATTATTCATATGTATTGTCCTACTATTTCCTTACTAAATATCTTAAGAAAAGAAGAGGCTTCTCAGTACAAAAATTAGAAGTTCTGAAGGAAATTGTAATATTAAGAGATTGCAATTTTATAAAAGTTATTTTACTCATTAGAAGCTTAATATTTCAAAGCCAAAGATGAAACTTTTTGTTGTCCAAAAATTAGCCATCCATAAAGTATAAATTTATTTGTAGTTTTACAAAAAAAAAAAAAAAAATAGACGAATGTTGAAGTGATCAATCAGCAGATAAAAATATGACCAAGACCTCCTCCCGCATATATTTTTATCTTAGCCAAAGTTACTCGATTATTTTTTCCAAAATTGAATTTGAAATAACATGTGTTTTATCGACAACGGTGTGATAATGGTCTAAAACATCCATCGTTACATTCATTTTACAGGTAATAATTAATAATAATTGATACTTCCTTATAATAGTTCTAATATCAATAATGTTTCAGAAAAATATCTAAGTAATTTTTTAGCAGAGTGACCTCTAATAAAAGAAAACGAATATTCAATAAGCCAAATGTATTTTTCTCTTGACATCAAAATTCATAGCCGAAACTCCTAAAAGGCCTAATAAGAAAGAAAAAAAGAAAAAGAAAAAAAAAACTGAGAAAGCGAAGGCCAACTATGAAAGGGAAGGGAAAAAAGAAGAAATCAGTTTCCTGTGCTCCAAGCCATGGCTAATTTGGTTGCAGCTCTAGCGTTTTTTGTTTCAAAATAAAATATTGTTGACTTTATTCCCCAAATCAATCAATCAATTATGGCCGCAGAATATATTTGAGAATTATTCGTAAGCCGTCCCCAGCCTGCATTTTCTGTTACTTGATTCTGTATTTTCTCTTTATTCAAATCCTACTTTATCGTCACGTTTTTATTGGGTTTTTTTTTTCCATCTTCGTTCATCGATCATCACACTTCAAATTGAAAATGTAAGCAAATAGCATTAAACTTTCAGAATGGAATAAAACGAAACAAATTCGATAGATTTAATAACAGATAACTAAGTAGGTCTACATCACTGCATCACTTATGTGCAAGCCGCTATTGTTAATGAAGTGCTCAAATGTATAACTTTGAGAGAAATCTATTTTTCGTAACGAGTTCTAAATTGATAAGTCAAAGCTCGTATTTATTACAAGTCAAAGCTCGTATGTCTGTGCATTACAACTTCATAAGATGAAACATACACAAACATGCATCCGAACAGTGTATGCTTTTTTTAAAATTTTTTTAAACTAAAATAAATTACAAAATAATAAAAAAAATTAAGCAATAACATTTTTTGTGTCAATTTTATATAACTTTTTTCTTAACATTTACAGATATATGAGACGTGATAAATAAAGGTCCTACGTAATACAAGTAAACTATCTTCATTTCTTATTCAAGTGCTCAGATGCTAATTCACATCCGTATGCCGGACTTAACTTTTAATATTAAAAGAAACTATTCATTAAAGAAATATTAAATAGAACTAAAATATTTAAAGTTTACACATATATATTTAGAAATGCGCTTTTTATTTTGGTCATATGATTGAAAATTACTTTGCATATTTACAAACAAATGAATTAACTCTTTCAGGCATTTACAGTGTTAGAAGAACTACTGTCTAAGAATGATATCTGCATAGCTGTCAAAGAAAGACTGACCAAAGATTCAGGAGTGGCTGGAGACTCATATTATGACAGCATTGTACAAAAGCTAATGTCGAAGCCGAAAGCCAGAGGTGAGAATTTTTTATTCGCAATATTCAAATACATTATTTATTTAAAAAATGAAGACCATCGACTTAATCAATTATTTAAATTGAATTAAATTCATTTATGCTAGCTGTAAGAATACAAAATAGGCAGATGCGTTTCTTTCTCATATATTCCATTTTAGTTTAATGTCATTTTGTCCAAAGTTTCTCTTTCTTTTTTTATTCAGCCTATTGAAGATTAAACATCAAATATAGTCACCTATACTGCATAATCTAGATAATATGTTTAACTTAAAAAAAATTACAGTATATAAATGAATATATCATTGCAGAAGAAAATTATGGATGCATGACGAAATCAAATATTCTGAAAAATAATGTGCATATCAAGTAAAATTTTATGTAGTATTTTCGAACAACAAAAGTAATTTTTACAGAAAATGTTTCGTAAAAATCTTGTTATATTTTTTTTAATCAATATTTAAAAACACTTTTAAATGTGTTTATTATTTTCAATTTATTAATTATAATGTAGTGAAATTTCTACATAATACCACAGAATTTTTTTATAAAATGTTTTAGGCTTAGTGAAATTCGATATTAATTATTATTGAGATGTATTTCTATAGTCATATTTCATGGAAATGTATAATTTTTAAACACGCACACAAACTCAGTAACAATAAACCTGAATATTTTAAATATAAATCTAAGTATGTTGTTTTCGAAGCATTTTAAAGACAATATTATTTAATTATCTGAAAAGTAATAACTAAAGCATTAATATTCAGAAAATGTTTTGACTTCAGAAGTTTATTTTAATAAAAAAAAAAAATTAGTGCATATAAAGAAGTTACATTGAAATTATTTAAATTATCATTAAAAATGATTTTTTTTTCTCTAGTCAAAAGGCTTGCCATTGCTCTATTTTACTCTTCCATTTTTACTCTAGTCAAAATGCCTGCCAAAATCGTCTGATATATTTTCAAGGAAAGTGGCTATTGTATTAAAAAAATGTTTTTAACACTTGTTCATAATTAATGAAAATATTTATAAAAATATCCTTCTTATTTAGCTGAGAAACTTCTTCGCTAACTTTTATATGATTTTCTAACTTTATGAGGAGAAAAGGTTTTAAAAATATTTTTTATACATTTCTGCTAAGCACTGATTATATTTTTTTTATATATTTTTCAGCTCCTTGGTTTTCTAAAAGAAATGATTTGAATTAATTTGAAATAAGTATAAATAAAAATTCTGAGATAGCAAAATAAAAAAATCAATCAAAATAAGGAAAGAGAACACATTTGTTTGAAGTATACATAGCAAACAGAAAAAGCAATTTTGTGAAATACTTGTAAACACTAAATCATTTTTTTGTTCAATTTTCATTAAGAATTGCACTTTGTTTTCAGTAGGGCAGTTTTAATTTAGCAGGGTTTTTTAGCTGGAGAAGAACTAAATGCAACCTGAAAAATATTCCATAGAAGTATTTTGCCTCATAATAAATAGTTTACGTCTTTTCTGAAAACTCAAAAGTAGGAATACAAATGGATTGTTCTTTTCATTTATATTCCTGGATTATTCTGTAGCACTGCGTGTTGCCCAAAAATGTACAATATTGTGTAACATTAAAATATATTATTCTCTATATTGTGCAATATCATACAATATTGCACAAATATGTGCACAAACTGCTCTTAATGATAACAATAAGAAAATAAGAACTATATAAAATGTCACACTTTTCAGATTAAATGTGATTTTAGTAGTAGAGGAAGCTAAATATAAGTTTCACTTGTTAGGAGTTATTTTTTTTTTCTGAGGCCTCTGCGGTCTAGTGATATAGTTACGGGTTTGAGTTTAGTGGGCTCTAAATTCGAAAGCCGATTGCATTAAATATATCTCGTGCATGTGAACCTGGCATATATTAAATCTTTCCATTAGCCTAATGCGGAATTTCGGAAGGGGATACCAACCCAGGAGTTCGCTCTCGTCTTCTGATCAGTATTCAAAATTACTAGATTCGAAAAAAATAGACCGTATGCTTTTCAGATGGGACTGCAATGAAACTAATATACAATTACCATTTTCTATTTTATTAGTAATTGTATGTTAACTTCTACACAGCAATATCTCTCAATTTTTTCGTAAAGGTCAACACAAGAACAATTTTATATTGGCATATAAAATGAATTTATATTCATGAAAATAGAAAAGATTGTCTTGAAATTATAATGGGATTACAAATATCTTTACTGCGAAAAGGAAATACTCTACAAAATAATACATGAAATAATATCAAGATAATAGCCGCCTTAATCTGTTATTTGAAATTGATTGTCCTAGCTGAGAATAATATCAGATATTTAATCCCCAATTATAAAATAGAGAAAACAGGTATTGAATAAAATAACCTTCCGTTTATATCAGTTATGGTATATAAGTATTCAAAAGTTACAATATGGAAATTTAAAAAATCATATTATGATTACTCACATAAAATCAGTACAACACTTTTTCTGCCGTTTCTTAACAAAGGGCAGTCTTACTATTTCTTTTTAATAAAGTATTTATTTTGTCTATTTCCTTCTGATTTTAAATGTACTTGTTCTTTATTAATTCCTTAATATAGTTAGGGCGAGAATTAATTGTTGTGGGTTAGAAATCTTAGCTTCATTTTAATTAATTCATCAGTATATGCAGAGAGTTGTGGTTTGCAAAAAAATAAATCATTTTATATTTAGAAAGTGATATTTTTTTACCATTTCCTATGTCTTCAAATGCTAAGTAAAACAGTCAAGAACACAAGACATTTTATTTCAAAGATAAAATCTTGTATTTTCGAAGTCATCTCTAGGAGTGCTGAGATAATTCTCAGATAAAAACAAATTTACGACCTGCTTTTGAAATATATTCCTTCTTGCGAAGTTAATTTTTGATGAATTAAAATAGATATAAGTGAAAAATAAGTAAATATCAGCGATGCACGCTAGATAAAGGTAATATTGTTTCTTCGGTTAAACAGAATTTTCATCGAACGTATAAAATAAAGTGAAAAACATTCTTTGTTTGCATGCTTATGTATCTAATAAACATTTTTAGGGCTGTATGCAAGGATTAAATTATGTACTGTAACAAAATAATCATATTATAAAAGATTTATTTATATATTCAAAACCCTGTTTAATCAATTATTGGAAAGAAACATTCATGAACTCAGCTTCTTCTTCAAAAAATATCCTTTTCTATTTCTGATTGTCGAAAGACCATTTAACTGCTGAAAAAAGATTTATATCTACCGTTAAATTTATATATTTATATAGAACAGTGCTTACAAGCCTATTTCTTCAAAAAACACAGTTACGTTTTATTTATTTTTGCTTTGGAAAAAATAATGAGAATAATAAAATGCGTGTATCGATTTTAAAAAAAAAAACCCACCTCATTTCTCTATCTTTTTAAGAATTCATATGTCTTTTTATTCTCCTTATTAGGAGATGTTACTGGTATTCCTTATACATGAAATGTATGTTTTGAATGTCTCTATCTTTTTAGTTCAAAAGGAGGGAAGAATGTTCGTTCGGAAAATATTTGAAACACTTATTGGTTCGATATACTTTTGTTTTATGGGAATTATAATATTTTACATCCAGAGAAAAAAGTGAATGTTCCTTCTGAAAAAAATATACTAATGATGCCAAAATATCTTAACAATGAAAAATATTTTTTAAATAATAGATATTTGTTTGTTTCTATCCTGAAAAGAAAAGAAAATAACCTTTCATCTGGTCTTTATTAGGACTATATTGCTGAAACAACATTTTATTTCCGAATAGGAAGAAAGTTTCTTTGCGCAACTTTGCAGTGTAGCTGGCATGTACTTCATTTTATGATTTTTAAACTACTCGCAATGCATGGCTTTTTATCATGCAATAATAAATTTTGATGAAAACTAATAAAAGTCAAATAATTACTGGACTTCCATTACTACTGATATATGAAGAATATTCCTACAGAATATTTTCATTAAAATGGGTTGATCCAATTTAAATTAACTTGTCTCAATAACTTTAATGATACACTCAAACGAATATTTAATATTTATATATGGACGATAATATACGAATATTATTATAATATTACGAATATTTAATTTTCATATAAGGAATAATATATTTTTCCCAGTAGCATCATTGGTTTTTAATAATTGAAGATATAATTGAAATTTGGCGTCATAGGTAATTTTATGCATTTTCTTTTATATTTTATTTTGTATAATTTAATAACTGTTAAAAGGGCAAAATATTGTTCGAATTTCTTTAACCATGAAAAATACATAACAAGTGTAATTCTGCGTAGTAAAAATCATAAAATGTATTAAAAGCATTAAAACAAGACATTTTTCTACAAAATATTATTAAAATTTTGACTTATAGCACATGATATTAGATCTGATTTTTTACTTCGGGCTAGGCCTGACACAATAATCAATTATTTGTATAATTAGGGTTAATGTTTTTATTGAAGAGTGGGATTTATTATTTTATCTCTTTAACGATAACCTACTGAATTTGAACTTTCTTAATTTTTAAATAGAATTTATATATAATAAAATTAATAGAAAATGATAGAAAAAAATCCAAGTAAAACCTCAATGACAACAGAAAATAAAACTAGAAATCTGAGAGTAAACCTTACTAAAGAAGAAATGTGCAAATATAAATGAAGGCGAAAAAAGAAGGAAAGAATATATAACGCAAATCGTACCAATGTGCAAAATTCTGCAATTCAAGGAATGCCATTAAAGTGAATCATAAATGAATAATAAAAGTGAAACAATTAATTAATTAATATTCAACATATTAATTGCTCATTGGAGGATGAAATTAATATTTATTTTTTGGGTTTTATTCACGCAAAAATCCATCTTTGATGAAATCAATTTGGTCAACACTTTTACTCAACTTGTAAATAAAAGTATCCTTCATATTGTGATGTACACTTTTCTTTTAATTTCTTTATATTGTATTTTCATTTTGTATAGAAACTTGACTCCTATCTACATTTGTCTATTGTAGCATCTTGGTGGAAATTAGAACCTTTTCTATTAATTATCTGGAATTCTTTGCAGAAACTGTTGCAATAATTTTTGCGATTCATATTAATTTTATATCTTGATGAACAATTAGTGAAGTAATTGATTTTTTTAAATTTTGTTTCTACCATATTTGTTGATTAATAATATATATTATAGTTTCTTGGGAGGAAAAAATGTTTTATCGGAATTCATTTGTGATACCTTTATAATTCTCCTTATTCAAGTCATAAATTATGAAAAGAAGGTATTCTTTGAAGTTTCAAGATAATTCTTTAAAATTGCTGGCAGTAACTGTACATGTTGAACGCTTTAATACAATACAAAAGAAAAATAGCAACCCGTTGGGTTGGATATCTTTGGGAGCCATCTAAATGGGCTAAGATATCAACACTGCATATCTAATGCAGTATTTTTGTTATTATTATTTTTCAATCCGTCATTTCGTATTCAAAATTGAGATTACTATAATCTATTCCCTCCCATATGTGTGGCGTAACAAAGTCATATGTGACTATATGCCATTGATTCTTTATACCTATTAGGGTGTCTTAAAAGTTTTTTCTCATCGCGCTATGAATGAGATTATCTGGCTTTGCTTGGGCAAACACGCGGGGTTATCTATTAGCCGATTATGTCATCGGTTTCAGTCGTACCAGAGCTCTACTACACCCCAAAACAGTTCTTTTATCCATTTGGTGGGAGTGGAAAGGCGTAATTTTCTACGAGCTCATTTTTCAATGTTAAACAATAAATTTTATGAAATACTGTCATCAACTGAATGAATTGAAAGCTGCCATAGCAAAACAACGGCCAGAATTACTCTCCAGATTTCGCTCCATCTGATAATTGCTTCTTTCTGTCCAAAAATTATCTTCGCAATAAGCGCTTTAAATCCATCAACGAAATAAAAAAGTACCCCGAGAAATATTTCTTGTCCAACACACAATAATTTTGAAAAAAAGGCATAATGAGGCTTCCTGAGAGATGGAAAAAGGTAATCGAGCAAAATGGTTCTTATATAACAAAATAAATAAACAGTAAATACTGTATATTCATTTCATATTAGAAATAGTAAAGAAATTTATGGGGCACTCTAATGCAATCATATATTGATTCACGTGGCAAAGGGTAAGCATAGAAAGTAACATTTTAATTCTGTCAATTAGTATTTTCTGTATATATATTTGTAAAGTTATATCAATTTGGAACTCGATGATTATTCAAATCGGCCTGTGTTAAAGGCCAGTTAATGTTATATGCCAGTAAATGTGTGTCAATCAATAGGCCTGTGTTATAGGCCTGTTTAATAGGTCAGTTAAATAAATGTACAAATTTCAAAGCTCGAATAATCCTCAATTCCATTCAAGGTTATATTAAGCAAATTGCAAAAAATACATTTATTTTTCTTAACACATTATTATACATTCGATATTTACTGAAGAAATATAATATGAAACTTCTGTTTATCTAACTTGAGAATTTGGGGTAAAAAAAATTGGTTATACAGATATTTCAAGGTATCGAAATTTAATAAAAATGACAAAAAATATCAAATATGTGTAAAAATGACAAAAATTTCAAATACATGTAAAAATGATAAAAAAAATTCAAAATCTTTGATATTTGAAATGCTACTCTAAATAATTTGTTACGGTACACACTGAATCTTTTTATGATTAATGAATTTTTTTCTTTCGTTTATTATAGCTTTTTATTAAATTAAATTCCATGTTCACTCAAAAAAACCATTAATTTATTTTATCTCTCGCTATGAGGGATAAATAAAACTGACTCGTAAAAAAACTACACTGTAAAAATCCCGTAACAAGTTAGAAAAATATTTCTAGATCACGAAGTAGTGTTAATACATGACTCACTGGAAGATTTTTCTAATTTTTTTAAAGGATGTGAATTCCGAGAATCAAATTGAATCCGTGAAATAATAATTAATGCAATGGATATACACAGATTCTTGTACGAAAACTTTTGTTTGATATACAAAAATTTCATTTGATATGCAAAAGCTCTTTTTTTTTTTTTTTGAAAAGCCATAGATTTTTTAAAAGTTTCGATATGTAGAGATCTACGGAAAATCGGTAATATTACTAATACCAATTTCTCTTAACGGAATTGAAATATATTGATTTTTTTCAAAACTTAGAAACACTGGAAAACGCAAATGCGATTTCATTTCTTTTGTATCATTGAAAGATACATTAGAGTAATTATTTATATCCAAAACATTAAAGACCACAAGATATCCAAAACAGTAATATAGTTCTATCCCAAACAGTAAAGTACTCATTTTTTATGCACAAACGCAAGAGAATTGAATAAATAAGCTCAGAAATACAAGTAGATAAATAAAGCTTTTTTTTTGCGAAAGGATTAATTATGACAGACATTAAATTTTTACTTATGGGTATCTTTTAAAACCCTTTGAAACAAGTTTTACATTCTAATTTTTGTACATTTGCCAAGAAACATAAAGAAAATTGAATCAGAAAGTGTCTTGATAAATTAACAATTGTATTCCAGTTTCAAAGTTGTACACTTTTCCCATAAGATTTTATTTATAACTGCCTTTCATAGATTTTTTTTCATTTAAAGTTATTTTATCTACTGAAATATTTTTCTTTTAAATGACGGAACAATGAATTGCTGAAAAAATTAGTTCATGAAGGAAATATATCAGTTTTGAGTATGTTTAAAATTAGTTTAAAAGTAGTCTCCTGAGAAAAAATATGTATTAATTTTATCAACCTAAATATATAAATTCTAAAAATTATTACAGATAATAACAATCAAAAATCCATAATACAATAAGTATAATTATAGATAATACAAGTTGTAATCAATCTATGTTTATTAAACTGTTTACTATTCATTTTTATATTCAGTATATATTTATAGTTGTAAAGAATCCACGTTTTTAACAAATTAAAATATAACAAAAAAATCTAAGAATCTTTATTTAAATTTAACTGATATAAAAAAAAAGCAATTTGATTTTTATACAGAAATTTTCAATCAAAAATTCATCTTTTTTTTGTTAAAGAAAAAGAAATACGGAACAAAAGTTTAAAGATAAGTATATTTGATGTTGCTTTTTTAACTCTAAGCTTTAAATTTAATCCAAAATAAAAAAGAAGTAATTGTTAACATATAAAGATATACTTTTCAATATAAAGAAACTTTTGTAATAGCAATTTAAAGAATTAGCGTGATGGAATATATACGATTCATGTAAAAAATTCGTAATGCACTTGATAAAATTCGATAAATAGGAAATCATATATCATTTCGCCATTGTCCTGAAATTATAGAATATTTTTACATTTTGAATGAACGTATTCTTCTACCTTACTTTTCCAAAATAAATTGAAGAGCATTTTTACCACTAGAAACCCAGAATGGGTTCTTACGAACCAGAACAATTTAACTTGCAAATAAATTTGAATTCAAAATTATTCATAATTTTGTTTTCTGGACTGCACTCCAAATCAATACATCAGCTTTCATTAAAACAACTGTTCCCATCTCTGTGAGTCATAATAGCCATACAACCATTTTTTACAGTAAATAATTCACGATTATAGTTTTTAATAAAAAAAGCAGTTTATTGCTTTCAAATAAATCTTTTCTTCATGGATATTATATATTTTTAAAATAAGAGCTGTTATGAGATGCAATTTTCTTCATAGATATAGAATGTGTTGTCATAAACATTATTCTAATTTTATTTGTCATTATTTAAATGGCTTTTACCTAAAGTATCTCAAGAAACATAACCATTTTCATATATTAAATATGACAATAAATGTTAGCAACAGATGGCATCTAATGACAAAAGTGCCCATTTGTATCAATTCTGAGCTAATTTCGGTTCAAGGTTTATAGTTTGAAGTCTTTAATATATATATATATATATATATATATATATATATATATATATATATATATAAACTGCGATTTCAGTTACTATTTGATTTTATTAACACGGTTTTTAATATACATCGAAACATTCAAGTATTGTTTTAATTTCTAAACATTTAACATCTAAATGAGGTTTTTAAAACTTTCAAAACTTCTAAATAAAAATGTATAAAAGCGGAAAATCTGCGAATGAAAAAACTTGAAGATTAATAATCGGTTGGCATTTAAATGTTTTATGAGAAAAAAATTTCAATGTAATATTGAGGGATGCCATTTTAATCCTGGACCAATTGTCAACTTTTGGCATTGACTTCTTATTGGAAAAATGCTCAAATGCTCTAAATACATAGGATTGGTTGGTTGGTTTGTACGGTTTATTGGCGCAAGAGCCATATTTGGCCATGCTGCGCCAATCCAATGGTAAAATATAAAAGTAAGGCTAAATACATAGGAATAATAATTTGAATCAAACACACACACACACACACATATATATATATATATATTATAATTCTAATTTTTTATTAACTATCTGGATTCTATTATCCATATTTAAATGAAATATCCGTACCACACCAGCATATTCTAATTATTTACAGTCAAAACTGAGCGATGAAACTAGTGAATGAGCAAATGAAACTAATGAATGGGCAAATGAAACATAATTTTATTATTTTAAACCAATCAACGGTCGTTTTTAAGAATATTATTGCTCATTACATCTGCCTCGAGGCATCCATTAAAATGGTTTCACAATGATATTGAAAGTTTTATTATTCCGTCAATTTAAGTGGCAAAAGTGTGATCCACTTATTAAAGAGAGTAAGGGTAGAAAAATAAATGTGACTAATAGGACCAGATTACTGCATAAAAGTTTAAATGTTGTCATTTTTAGCAATATTTTTTATCGTTCAAACTTCATAAAATTTAATTTCCTATATCAGTTTAGCATTATTCCAACTGGAAGTAGTTGATTATCTTTAATATCTTGGGAATATATGCGATTAGAACTGAGATTCTGCGATTCTTGATATTAGTTAAAATTATTAGAGCTGTTCTTTTTTTAATATAAATGAAGATGGATATTACCAGAAATGAAAAAGTACAAAATTTAACCCAAAAAAATTTATAAGAAAAAAATTTTTTTTTAAAATATTTTTTATAAGAAATTAATTCTTTAAAAAAATATATTTTATAAAATTAATTCTTTAAAACATTTCTTTTTTATAAGAAATTCTTTATTATGATATTATTTAAATGGAAGAAAGTAAAGGAGTATTTGAAAAGAAAAAATCTTCGAGGTAATTTTATCAGTTAAAAGAAAAATTAGTTTTCCACCATAAAATTGAATTTTTCTATTTCTCCCCTTTCGATTCATGCTATTTAATTCTTTAAAAAAATGTTTGGTTTTCTTTACGGTATCTGCAAGATATTGTAATAAAATACTTTATGCGTGATACTTTACTTTAAATACTTTATTGTAAACACTTTATTGTGAATTAAATAATACTTTATTGTGAATTTAAAGTTATGTTAAATTAATATACATATTTTTAAGGAATTTCATTTTATTATTTTCTGCAAAGATGAAAATAAAGTTTTCGAAAATAATTAAACCATCGATAAAACACATTGGTAGAAGTTTTAACAATTTTTTGGTAAAATATTTTATATTTTTTATGACAATATGTTTGCAAACTTGAAATTAAGATAAAATGTGGAATTGTCTCTTGTAAAGAAGATAATTACTGAGTAATTGATTTTAGATCAAAAAATATAAATGCTGACCGTTTTTTTTTTACAAATTCCGATGAGCCATAAAAAAAAGTTAATTGTAGAGAGTAAAATAAATTCATTGTCAACTGTTATGCAAAATAATGATAATATTCCGAAATAATCTCTATGATGATTCAGGTATCTATAATATCAGTATAACAGATTTAAAGGTAACCTTCTTTAAACAATTGCTGTGAGATGGATCATAGCATTCCTTTGAAAATCTTCATTTGTGTGGAATTTCATTAAGTTTTCGCTTAAAGAAAGAATATGGTGTAGGAATGACCGTAAACTTTCAAATCACAAAGTAGAAATTCTAGCATGCTGGTCAACTAACTCTCGTCTGGAATTTCAGTGTTCTTCGTTTCGTTCGAAAGACTTGTTGAAGTCTTTCAAGAAAATCTTCTGTTGCGACAGTCGTTTTCCACCCTCATGAAGAATGCGGCTTAGTGTCGAGTGATTCATATCTCTTCTCTGAATTGATGAACTGATTAGAGCAATGAGGAGTTTGAAAGTAAAGTCACAGCCCATGTCATATCAATGGCGAAACTATGTTTTATTTTCTCATTATTAAAAATATATCTACGAAGGCATAAGCCATGATAAAATTGAGCATTCTCCAGAGTAATGAAGAATTTTCAAGTAGCATTAAGAACCGTGTCATATTACTATGTTCTAGTTTCCCATCATTAACAATATAACTACCGATAACAAAAGCAATGATAAATAGAGCATTCTCCAGATTAAACAAAAGTTTCAAATTAGTGTTAAAAACCATGTCATATCAATGACGACAATCATGCTCTAATTCCCCATCATTATCAATATATCTACCGAAAATATAAGCAATGATAAAATAGACTATCAGGAAATAGACTAAAAAAGAAGTAAAACTATGAGCAAGGCGATAAAAAGGCAAACAAAAAAGATAAAATTTATGAATGAGTTCTTATTACTTTGTATGGTATTTCCTAAACCACAAAATTAAAAAAAAATCTACAAATAATATATATACTTTTAATTATTAAAATATTAACTGAGCTGAACAAAATAAAATTAAATGTTAATTTCAGAGACTAAAAGCTATATTTAATGTCAATTGAATTTAAAAGATTTCAAACCCAAGTATTATAAATCTGTTAACTATTCCAAGAATTGAAGGACTTCAACACTAAACGATTAGATAATTAATTATTATCTGATTAAAGAGCGAGTTATAAGACGTTCAAGTGCCATTATTGGCATTGACATTCATTCAAGTTCGCTGGGAGCGAACAGCTATCAGCCGTCTGATTTCTCGACAGCGACATTCAACACGTGGTTTTAACTAGCTTCAAACTTCAAAATTCGAATTTGGTTGCTGATAGTTTAGAGGAAACTATTTCCGTCTCATTACTCAATTTACCATTGGAGTGTAAGCTTAGGTTCAGACTGACGTGAGAGACAGATTCAGTTTCGGATAATTGAATCCTGCTTTCAGAACTTTTAGAAGTTATTTAATTACGATTAAGATTGCTGGATAACGGAATTATTCAGAATAACAAGTGAGGTTCATAATTGATATAATTTAGTAGTTTAATTAATTTACGTATTTTGAGTTATAATAATCGTATTATTAATCAATAAATATGAGAAACTTTTATAATTAATATGATCAATAGTATTCAAGTTATACATTAAAACATTTGATGGTGAATCTAAAGAAAGGGTTTTGTGTTTAATTCAGTTAATTTTTATTAGATTAAATATCTGAAATAGGTTTGAAATCAGTAATAATAACTTATTTCAGCATCAACATACAGGATGATTCAAAATTTAATGTAAAATCATTTAGTAGAGGTAAGATTCACAAAGGCAGCCATATTGATTTAGGAATTACGAAAAGCAATGTCGCCCAGCTGCATTAAACGATATTCGTAGAGGCAGAAATAATGGGATAACAATATTTTGAATTATGTATTTTAATAATAATCACACTTGTACGTGCATTTTCTGCTCAATTGTCTGGTGAAAATCTTGTTACATAAAAGTAATGAAAATTCTTATAATTTATAAGTAATATAAGCGTCATAGAGACGCCGTATGGATTCGCGAATCCTTTCAATAATATGCCCATTTCATGAATATTACTGCAGAAATAGGATTTGCATGGATCACCATGTCCTTTATCAAAACGTTAGTAAATTTTTGATTGCTCTCCATATGCAATAGAAAATTAAATGGTTAACTCTTACATCCAAATACTGATTTGGAGATCAACGACTTCAAACTATCAAGTTTCCATTAATAAAATAGGAAAAACAAGCTCTTCTCAAAAGCCTCTTGGTAATATTCATTTAGAACTCTTGTACAATAAAGCTGTTATTGATTTCTATGTCTCTTACTTTACGTTTAATGCTTAAATTTCCATTAGGTATCGTTTTAAATTTCTTTTGTTATTTTTAAATTTCCTTTTCCAACGTTAAATTCACTTTTTAAGTTTTTAAATTACATTTTCATCTTTAAATTCCCTTTCTCAATTAGGTTAGGTAAATTAAACGTTGGAAATATGTTAATAAACGCGTTTGACAATCATTATATGAAAATCACATAAAGCTTCATCTTTGAAATAATCCTACTGAATTTTATTTCCTTTTGTTTTAAAAGTTTTAGAAAAATTAAAAGGGAAGAAAATAATAATAAAAACATATTTCAAAACGAAGTAAAATTAACTTTAAATAAATATTTACATAATTCGTTTGAAATATTTGAAAAAAATCGGCAACAGAAAAGAATATTCTGGAGAAAATAGAAAATTTTGTTTCATTCATAAAAATAAACCACTTAATTATTTTTTTAGAGAACATCAATCAAAACAATAGTTTTTCAAACACGTGAATGATCCAGTTATATTAAATACAAAGCAATTAAATAATCACGCATAAATTGGAAGAGAATATAAGTTTGAAATATTTCATAAGATGCAATTCTTTTATTTCATTCAAACATAAATGCATTCTTTCTTTCAACAGGTGTCATAATTTTTGGGTCAGATCAGGAAGTTGCTGGTGTGATGAGAGCTGTACGTCGAAGCAACTGTACTGGTACTTTCTCTTGGATCGGAAGCGACGGTTGGAGTGCTCGTTCTTTGGTCTTTGACGGCAATGAAGAACAGGTTGAAGGTACCATATCAGTCCAACCGAAGGCACATCCTGTTGAAGGATTTGATCAATACTTCCAATCACTGACCGTTCAAAACAATATAAGAAACCCCTGGTTTACAGAATTCTGGGAACACTTTTTCAACTGCAAATGGCCAAATAGTTTAATGACACCTTATAATCAACAAACTGACAGATCTTGCACAGGACAGGAAGTTATTTCGCCTAAAACTGGCTATGAAGCTGAAAAACAGTTACAGTTTGTGAGCGATTCTGTTTTGGCTTTCGCTTATGCCTTGAAAGCTATGCATGCTGATAAATGTGGTGGAATACCTGGTTTATGCTCAAAAATGAAGCCAATTGATGGAGCAGTGTTTCTTAACTATTTGAAAAATGTTTCCTTTAAAGGTAAAGTAATTCATTTCCAAATTTTCTAGTTCTCCCTCAAAAGTAATGTCTGACTACCTTACTCAAAAAATATATTTAATTTGTCACCAAATGTTTTCCAAAAATTCGATTTCAAAATTACCATGGCAGTAATCCGAAACTTGCGTTTCGTATACTCCTAAAGGAAACTAATTTTTCTGCGATTAGAATAAAATAACATAATCTAATGAACAAAGAAAATTTTTTGAATCCATTTTTCTGAATAGGATACTTTAAAAAGAAAAGCATATTATTGGCCATAAATAATTATCTAAAGTAAGAATAAGTAGTATCGTCTATTTCCATGAAAATTTTATGCGCCAATAATTTAAAATATTAATAATAATTATGTGACACAAATAGATTCTTAGGTCAGCTAATCACAATTATGTAATCTCATCTATAATGTGAATAATTTTTTTGCATATAAATAAAAAAAATCATGGGATTATTTGACTAGAAATAGTTTATATATTTACCTATGATTTCAAAAATTTTAAATGCTTTTTGACTATCAAATTTAATATTATCTGGTAATTTTAAAAATTTTAAAATCAAAAGCATGCATTGTAAGTTATGAATGCTATATGATAGTGATTAAATCAAAAGAAAATTGCAAATGTTCGATTTATAGAAAATTAAAATTAAATATTATTATTATTAAGAAAAGTTTGATTATATTTGCAAAGACACCTCTTATGCCCTACTTTAATTATTATCCAAATATAAACACAAATTTTTATATTAATTCATGAAGCACGTAAGAAAGATAAATACAGAAAATAATTAATCTTATCGATTTATTCGCATACTTGATTATTGAAGATTCGCAGCTTTTTAACTTTTATTCAACTCTAAATATTTAGATATTATTAAAAAAATAGCTTTGTTTCAATAATAATTAGTTAGATTAATATTTTAATTAGTTTTACTATCAACAATATATATTACACCAAATTGCTGATTAAACTTTAATTTCTTGAAAAATATTGGGCTGCAAAATATTGAGGGGATTAGTTTTTAAACACTTTAGAATAAATATACAGAAGGAACTATAAAATATCAGAAATATTTTTCGTTTGTAATGATAAAATTAAGAAAAATAAATAAAAATAATTTATTTCTGTCACTTTTTGTTATTTCAGGACTTAGTGGTGATGAATTCCATTTCTCTGAAAACGGCGATGGACCAGCTCGATATAATATTATCCATTTTAAACAAATATCTCCTGGAGTTTACAAATGGATTCGCATTGGGGAATATAGAGACGGAGAACTGAATATCAGTCTTCCAGACATACGTTTTCGATTGGAAGAACCAGCAATGCCCGAGTCAGTATGTAGTCCCCCGTGTCTAACAGGACAGGCAAAGAAATACGTAGAAGGCAGCAAGTGTTGCTGGCATTGCTTCAACTGTACTAAATATCAGATCATTCAGCATGAAACTACATGTTATGATTGTCCATTAGGATACTTACCAAATGCAGAGCACACTATTTGTGAAATGATTCCTTTACAGTATATGCGATTAGATAGCTATTGGGCCATAGGTATAATGGCATTTTCTACGTTGGGCATCATTATAACGTTATTCGTCATTGCTGTATTCTTTAAGTATAGAGAAACCCCTGTTGTGAAGGCATCTGGCAGAGAACTCAGTTACGTTCTTTTAGCTGGTATATTTCTTTGCTATGCTATTACTTTTCTTTTAATTCAGAAACCGTCAGATATCAAATGTGGTGCTCAAAAAATGGGAATCGGTCTCTGTTTCACTATAGTATACAGTGCTGTCCTCACTAAAACCAATCGAATCGATCGCATTTTCAGATCTGGAGCTCGTAGCACCAAAAGGCCCAGCTTCATTAGTCCAAAATCTCAGTTGCTAATCTGTGGAGGCATCATAAGCATTCAAGTATTATTTTCAGCAATGTGGATGGGATTTCGTCCTCCAAGAGCTATGCATTATCATCCGAACCCTGACGAAAGCCATCTTGTGTGTGCTGCATCCATTGATGCAACTTATATGGTAGCCTTTGCCTATCCAATGATTCTCATCCTTATATGCACTGTATATGCTATCCTTACAAGAAAGATCCCTGAAGCCTTTAATGAGTCAAAGTTCATAGGATTTACAATGTATACAACATGCATTGTCTGGTTAGCTTTCATACCATTATACTTTACCACAACGGATCATGATGAAATCAATGTATTTACAATGTCCGTCACTGTGAGCATTAGTGCAACAGTAACTTTATTTTGCATGTTTACCCCTAAGTTGTATATAATATTATTGCACCCGGAGAAAAATGTGAGACAACCATTGATGAATCAAAACAAATTCGGAGGAGGAAATGACAACCGTTTAATTCCAAGCAAGATTGAGCAGAGCGCAACATCTGAAGGTAAGAAATATCAGATATATTTAGAATAAATATAAAAGAGAATAGTAAATACATGATAAAATATGATAAAATCGTCCAATTAATAACACTGCTTCTGAGATTCGTAAATAAAACATTATTTTGATTTAACAAACAATTACATTTAAGAAACAAATTACCTACGAAACAACTAATAGAATTTAATTCATAAATGCTTTGAACTTTCAGAAATAAACGTTCCGTAACACTGTTTAATGAAAGTCTAATCGTTTAAAACAATTAAAATATATGAAATTTCCATTAAGTATCAGCGTTAGTAAATTATTCATTAGATAAAAATTCTTTTTTTATATAAATATGAAAGGAAAGTGCAAAGCGTATTAGACAAAAAGCGTTCTGAGCGCAGTTTAGCATTTTTAGAGTAGATTAATTTGTATAAAACATAAAGATATTTTAATTAATATAGGGAGGAGAAACCATCTTTAGGATAATCAACTCTAATTTTAACAGATAATTAGAGTTGATTATCCTAAAGATGGAATCCTAGAATGTTCAAATAAAGTAAAATTATAAAATTTTTAGAAGATTTAATAGAAATTATTGAAAATCTATGAGCACTCTCCTTAGAAAAAAATAATTATTTTAAATAATAGAATTTAATGAACTAACATCCCAAAAAGATATTTAATGAACATATATAATATATAAATATTTGGAGACTAGATGAGTGTTCTTTATTTTTTAAATCTACATTAACTGTGCATGGGGTTATTTTGGTGTATTAAACTTATATAAGAATCTGTAACCTAATGTGATATTTCTTTCTTCAAATACTGATCTTTAACATTTGGGGCAAGATATACCAAATTTTTAATCGTCTTATGTGATGCTATCATGCACCAAATGTTTATTTTTTATAAGAACTCCTTAGCCTTCTGATACGATAGATCTAGATTAGTTAAAACATGAATCTTGCGAAAGAAAATTAATATTATCTACTTCGCTAATACGAGTATTACGATAAAATATCCTAATGAAGTAAATATGCATATTAATTGATTATCAGAATCGGCAATTATCACCTATATTAATTTACTTATTCGCTTTGTAATTTTCGCATTTTTAACGGAAGTTTAATATTATATTTAAATGAAATGTAAAAGTGCTAATCTTAATAGAATTTCTAATTCAACAAAGCATAATGGATATTTGGCTCTATAGTTCATTTAGATATAAATAAGCACCAATAAATGTCAATTAAAAATTATTTTAAAATGATTACCAAAGTATTTTGTCACTAATGTGTTGAGAATTATGAATTTCTTATTTAAAAAAAGTTATAAAGCATTATTAAAAAAGGCATTGTTAAATAAGTTCAATTGCCTAAAACGTGTTAAAAAATTAATATTTTCTAAGAACAGAACACATATTCAATCATGAAACTGTGCATTGAAAATTTGCTAAATTTCCAGTTATTTCGAAAGACGGATCAATTTTCTATCAAAATATATATGAACTAAAAAATAAAATAATAATTTTTGTTTGTTTATTCATCTTGTCTGGAAGTTATTTTACCAATATTTTTTTAATTAATTTGATTGAAATAGAAATAAAGAATTTTGATTAATTCTTATATTCTTAATAAAATTAATCAGTTTCTAAAAACAAAATAATCCTTTGATTTGTATTAACGATCGATTAATTAAAAAAAATATTCAAAATATTGGTTTTAAATTGAATAAAAATACAGTCTGATAAAATAATTTCATCTTAAAGATTATAATGATGACATTAATTTTAAGAAAAATGGAATTTTAGAGTGCCGTATGCTCTCACGCATTTGCAAGAGATTTAGCATTTAATAGAATCTTAGTGAAAATAAGTTTCTTTTTACTTCTTTTGGGGAATAAAATCTTCTTAAGAAGATTAACGACACTGGAATCGGAATGGATTAATGGAACACTGAGAAATAAATGAAACAAAATATTCTTTTTTTTTTCTTCATATACAAATATTTTCTTGTCTAGATATATAAATTAGATTTTCCATAAAATTTTATTACAAAAATAGAAATTTGAACATAAAATAAGAAGTTCAACGTATAAATTTTGAATATATATATATTTTATTATTTCCACTGTTTTTTTTTTATTATTTTAAATGTGTCAAAATCTTTTATAGAAGCAAAAAAAAAAATCCTTATCCAATTTAAGAAATGAGATTCTGAAAAGACCATTTTCCCTCTCGTAGAATGAATGGTTTTTGAATCACATTTAACGATAACTTCTTAAATATTTTATGTACAACCATAATTTAAATATTTCTCGAAATAAAATTTGAAATATCTAACAGTTTTCCTTTCATCACATCATAAAATATATTTATTTTTCTTATTCGTGGAATACAATTCATAGTCAGAAAATTTTTTATTTCGGGTGATAATCAACATACACACGATGTTTGGAAGCACCCTTAAAAATTGGAATGATTTATTTAATACAATGCAGCTTATATTCAGGTAGACATGCAAAATATAACGTAGAGAATGAACATTATTATTCCCTTTCTTTTGAAAAACAGCATTACATTATTCTTTTTAAATGCATTTTAATAGAACTGAAAAGACATGAAATCTTTAAAAAAAATATTTTAAAGAAGTGTGTATGTAAATTCTTTTTAAATCACAACAACAATATTTTTAGTGTATTTAGTACGAAGTTGTTTATATTATGCAGACGTGCATGACAGATGGATATCCTTAAAATGTAAATGATTCATTCCTTTTCGGAAAAAAAAGATATTACATTTTTTTTCTGAATACTAAACGTATCAGAATTTCATTGATATATTGGGACTGAAATATCAATAATTCCTTTAACTGCTTCCTAGGTTTAGAATTAAAAGTTCTTGCTGTAAATTTTCAATTACTCAATGTCTCAAAGACATGTACTATTAAAAAGGCAAAAAGAAAGGTTTATGTTAGTATTGAAACCAGAAACAATTCCAGCATATATATTTATGCATAACAATTTGTTTTTAATAATAAACTTTAAAAAATGTGTATTTAAAAATTATCAGAATTTTATATTTTTTCGTAGTCTCTTTTTTCTATTTCTTTTGTACATTTGCAAACAAATAACAACATATTTTGAAATCCATATTATTATATCTTGAAATGAGAAATGATTGGTGAATCACATTTAAAATGCATGGAGCGAAATCTTAATCTACCCCATTTTGAATTACGGTAATTTTTTACACCAATATGAGAAAGTTAAGAGCCGAACTTATTTTTTGTATAACTCTTCTTTAATAGACATTTATTAGATTTCTTTCTTTTTATATCATTCTCTGCAGAATATGAGATATCATTACTGTCTTTCCGTCAGTGGAGTGAATAATTCTGATCTTTTTGAAATAGAAATTCAGCAATCTAAATGTTTTTGTCGGGAAGTTTCAGCAGTCTGTATCTAGATATCTAGGTTCATAGGAATCAAGGGGTTAAATGCAATTGATTATAATATTTCGAGGTCATTGTTTTAGGTCATTCGGCTGCTGAAATTGCGCGAAGGTAAAAAAATTAAAAAGAAATGAATCTAATTCCACGACTCTAGAACTCATTGAACATAATTTAGGGTTTCTGGATACAGGTAATTTGTATTCGAAGAATTTTTATTCAATTGACAGGTAAAAATTGAAATCAATATATATTTCACGTCATTGACAAAAATAAAAGGTACTGTGTACTATCCCAAATTTTATATATTTTCTTAGATTTATATAAAATATTAATAAAAGTTTCCTTTTTTTAGGTTCCATTGAAGCCAGCGATGTGAATTGTAAACCGTGTGCAAAGCTAATTGCGCAGAAAACGAGCAGTACCCAAACTAACAATGGAAACACTGATGCAGAAATCACTAAGTGTGTCAGTTGTATGGCAATAGTTGATAAGGAATAGAATAATTTGACCAACATAATTTAGTCATGGGAAAAAATACTTACGACTCTTTAAAGTTAAAAATAGTGACTCCCTTAAATTTTTGTCATTTCCTAGCAAACACTAAATTATGTTAATAAATTAAAGACCTTATTTGAAATAAATGCAAATAGCGGACAGAAAAATGAATACATTTTTTGAAAATCTGAAAGACCATATAAAAAAGCAAGTATAAAAGGACAAGGCTAGTTAATTACCAAAAATTATGTACGATCATGTTTAATTACATAATAACATAGCATGTTTAACATAATTACCTTGGAGATTAATGCATTTATCGTATCGGTGGATAAAATTTTTCCATATTTTCCTCGAAACGAGTTGTCGACAATGATGTGGAATGGGCCTTAACGTTCCTTTGAAACACTTCAATAATTTCGAATTATTATTTTGCCACTCTAGCAAGTTCTTCTATTCAGGTAAAAAAAAATCGCACGACTCTAAGCCACATTGTCTATGATGGGAGACAAAGGATGTCGCAAATGTACATCTGGTTCAAAGAGTTGATTAGATTGTTCGAAAAATATGAAGATTGCTAGAAACCGACGAAAAGCTGGCGAACCAGGACACAAAATTTGAGATTTTTTACTATGATTTTTTACCTTTCCGCTCCATTTTCTTTCTTTAAAAGAACTTTATCGTACTGCATCCATAATGAGTAGCTTCAAAGGAATGTTATGATACATATCACATCAATAAAGGCAAGAGTTTTCGAAGAAGGGTTAGAAATCCTATGCCACCAATATGACAAATATCTAAATCTCCACTACAATTATGTAAAAGAAAAAAGTAATCATGTTGAGTCATAAATTTTGGTAATAAATTTATTTCGCTCTCTCCCTTTGCTTTTACTTATAATATATTGGAACTTGAAAATAAAATAGGCCTTATATTTGAGTTTTATAGATTTATTCAAAAACTCCAATAAAGTATTCAATACTTTTTAAAGTAAAAAATACACTCTAAAATCTTAATTTACTTTTAAATTAAATTATAGACTTTAAGAAATTTGTTCATATTATTTAAATTACTAATACATATTGTAAGCAATTTCACGGTTCTTTTGCCATTCATTCAATTAACTAATATGCATCAATAGATAAATCAAATTCTAATTAAAGATTAAATAAATGCCAAAAAGAAGACTAATCAATATTTAAAAATAGACGAATTGTTTAAAAATTTAAATAAAGGCGAGTATCTTTCTTTCAAAATTATAATAAAAGTAAAGAAGAATAATTTGATGAATATTACTTTATAATGAATAAAATTAAGAACGTCACTAATGGTAATTTTTTACTTGCATTATTTATATATTGAGATATATTAATTAAAATTTTTATCAAAGGCTTGCCTTTATAGTGCAATTATACTAAAAATGATTGAGGAATTTCGGAAAAGAATTAAAATGATATAATATTTACAAAATATTACAAAAATAATTTTTAAAAAATCTATTTTGCTTTTTATTTATATAATTCTATACTATATTTTAAAAATTGCATTAGAATTACTGTATTTAAGTTAAATTATTAGCTTATGCATTCATATGAGTAAGTAGTATATTTAATTTCTTTACCAAAACTGAATTTTCCAAACAGCAGTGTATTAAAATTGTTACGTCTTTCTGTGGAAAAATATGCTTTAGAGTAACGATTTCTATATTACACTGAAATAAATTTATGTATTCATCTTAGATTTCAACAACTATTAGTCAACTTAACTTTGAAAGAAAAAAAAAATTCTAGTAATAACGTAATATATATGCATTCATATTTTATCAAAAAAAATCTATTTTTAAATGAAATGACAAAATAATATTTAGTTTTTATTTCATAAAAATAAAATTATTTCTTCATTTAAAATAATTCTATAAAATGTTTGTCATATTTATATTGCAATTCATATGTGCTAGATATTAGATATGTTCAAGCTAAAAATTTGCAAAAATGTATATTAGAGCCCATCTTTTCCTTAGATATATTAGTTATTGTATGTAATGCACTTCATTTTTTTTTCAATTCGGTGAAATTTAAACAGAAATTTTGAAAAAATCATTCGATTCTGTTTCTAAATTAATCCTCAGATCAATATTTTTGATATCCAAGTCTGCAGGAACGCATGTTGTAACAAATGTGATGACTTCATTTAAATTATTAAAATTGTTACGATTTTAGAAATTATGCACTTAAATAGATAGTTCACTTGAACATCCTCTACCTTTAAAAACGTATTATACTAATAGAAATAACGTTACCATTTATACAGGTGTTTATATCTTGATTTGTAGTCCTGTATGTTAGTAGATTTTTAAAAAGTTTGATTTTAATACAATTTAAATGTAATTTGTAAATGATTCAACTGATGAAACTGAAATTCATTCTATTTGAGAAAACTATTATAACTGTGAAACAATTTGTTCTTTTAATTTAAGTACCTGGCTGTAATGTAATATTTATGTATGTAAAAATCACAAATTGATTATAATGAAAAATAAATATACCATATGAGAAGCCTTTGTTATTTCCTTCTTTTTATTTATTACACAAAATACAAAAATGTGTTATAAATATTACTTAGTATGTATACAAAGCAATATTTTTTTAATTGAAGTTGTGTTTTGTAATTGTTTTATGAGGCATCATTAATCATAAGCATTAAAAATAATTATTGAAATCTATTTTGCAACATATCTAATTAAAATGCACTATTATTTTATAATGTGTAACATTTTTCGTCCCTCAGCATTATAGATTTTTATACTATGTTTTATATATTTAGAAGCAAGAAAATGGAATCTTTCATTGAAATTTTTATTGAAAGTGGTTCAAAACTAAATAGATTACAGAATTTAAAATGTTATATTTTAAATTTTGTTCAAAATTATATAGTTTATGATAATTAAGTATATAATGGTATTAGTATTATCGCACTATGATATAGAAAATCATTGAAAATTGTAAGAGAATAAAGATAATTTGGTGATTGAGTTTTTATGTTTATATTTCCAAAAATAAAAAAAAAATGAATTTTTTATTTAAAAAAGCTTACGTTTAAAAATCTAAAATGTACTATTAAAATTTTGTTGAATATGAAATAGTATATGTGTTGTGACTTATGGCACTTTACAAGGCTGATCAACTGAGCGTCAACTAGGACCAAGAGTACGACTTGGCTACTACATGCTTCACATTAACTTGCGCAACTCCTTTTTACGGAGGGGGTGGGCACATTCACACACCTCACAGATAGAACACAGAAGAACAACCATACCCAAACCGGGACTCGAACCCGGGACACCCAGATCACGGCGAAGACGCGCTACTCCTATGCCAGGACGCAGGCAAGAAATAGTGTATCTAAGCCAAATACATAATGGTATAGGTTTTTCAATACTATGATATATAAAATATATTTTATAACAAAGAAACGGATAATTCTTAGAATTCGAATATTTAACATTCGAAATATTTAGTATTAAATAAAAAGAAGTTAATGAGCTTAGAAAGCATAGAGAGAATCTCGAGAATCGTAATATGCGATGCAGACACTTGGTTTTGAAAGCATGCGTTAATATTCACTGGCAGATAGTGACAATAATGAGAAGCGATGATTTATCTTAACTCTAACAGAATGCATAAATAAACAATTGAAAATTCAGAATGAGATAGCTTGATAATGGGTTTTGAATTTTGAATTTTTTAAGTTGCTAATATATTTTAAAGAAAAGTGAATGCATTTGAAATTTCGTTTCCCGGGATTTAAGTGGCAGAAGTATGGCAAAAGATTGATGAAGTAGTAAAGCGTGAGTTAATAAATGTTGCTTTGAAAGGAAAGTAATAGAAAGTTAGGTCGGTAAAAAGATAAGGAGATAAAATTTTGAGTAATGTTTTGAATATTTTCAGGTACTTAATATTTGAGAAACGTTTTTTAAAATAAAAATTAAATTTTAAAAACCAGGTATTTTATTTTAAACAATAAAATTACTAAAAACCAAATTTCTTAAATTCTTTGCACTATCAATATATTGTTCATGTAAGTAAGTATATACACAACAAAATGCTTTGAAATATTATTATTTGAAATATTATCAATAGTGTTACATTCCTGAAGGTTATTTAATAGCATTTTAGTACATTTATTTATTTTAAATATATTATTTATAGTGTTATATCTTTGAATGCCATTTTTTCGACATTTCCATATATTTATTTATTTTGAGCTTGTAATATTTTTAGAAATGTGATACCATTTAAAAATATTTTAGATTTACTCAACGTGTTAATAATACTTAAAAGATTCATGTCTGCGATTGAATACATTTGCATCATGATAATTTTATTCTAACTTGAGAAAGGAATGTTAGAAAATACGGAAATATTTAAAAAAATATTAAATGCATTCCGAAATGAAAGGGTTAAAGCCGATTTTTTTATAAAGAAAAAATATTATATTTAGTTAATGATCTCGGAAAGTTTAAGGCAATGGATCATACTGTATGTAATAAAACAATTATTTAATATTTTAAAAATGATATCCTGGATGAAGAAATTTGCATATTTTTATATACCACCAATCGATGCAAGTATTGTTGGTCATGAAGGTTACATTTATTTGCACTGGAAAAAGAAATTATTAGAGTGCCAACTGATAGCCACGATGTATAAACACAACACAAACGCATTTAAAACTTCGCTTAATTCCATCCCGGTAGGCATAATTTATGTTCAAGAAGCAAGGATGAAACTGATATCCGTTCACAAGCGATACAAGAACAAAAGAAAGCGAAATTTCCCCTTCGGTAGATTTTACAATGAGATTTTGATAGGGTTTCTTCATACGTGTCAATTTAGGAAAGGGAATATAGGTATCCTTTAAAAGAATTTGCTAGAATGATAAATTTTTATACCTCTATTCGGAGCGTGTGAAAAAGCTGATTAAAACAGTTTTACAGAGCTCGTGTAGCATTAATTAAATAAAAAATGTGGAATTGAATCAAGAAGTAAAAGAACATTTAAGAATTAATTTAATATGGGTAAAATAAAGTTACAAATTAAGAAATTTATCAAGTTTAAATTAGATTTAAAATGTCTTTACATATTATATATATATATAATTTTATGCAAAATTTTGAAACAAACTTGCACTAAACCTCAATGTTTTTTTTATCTTGACTGTACTTACATATTTTCACAGTAGTTCTCCAATTTCTTTGTAGACATGCTTTGTATTTATGTATTACCTAAATTTCTAATCACGATTTCCATGCCAATTCAACCTTGCTAAGTGATTTCTCAAATGTGACATTTCTCTCGTCTCGCTCGACCTCTTTTTTGCCATGATAAATGGTTTTTCTTCAACCGGAAGAAATTTTGCTGTTGCTTCGAATGCATCCTGAAGATTTTCCTTTTCTTCTCTTATTTCTGATAAACTGGGGGAAATATTTCTTTTTTGTGTTATGTTAAGAAAGTGAAAGAAAACGTCTGGTGAACTTTTCATTAAGCGCAAAAAGTTATTCAGTGAATTTTAAGATGTGCAAATCAGTGTATGAGGAAAAATATTGCTGAAAGAGTAAAATTCAAATCTGATCCTTCCCTTGCTGAATGTTTAAATATTTTGCATCAAGGTTGTTTGACAAAAACTTTTACTTCTTTAGTAGACTTGGTGGTGCGAAATATTAAAATCATTTAAATTTTTAACAGACTTAGCTCCAAAACAAATCTTGCCTGAATTACTTAGTATGTCTGCTAATATTTCGTGCCATTAGCGAAATAATCTTTCAATACCATTTTCTTAGCAAGAACATTGTGATATTTTGTTGACTGTTTGGTCCATTTACTATCTAGAACAAGCCAAAATAATGCAACAAAGAAATGTGAAAATGAAATATTATAGTGAAAATGAAATAGAGTAGAATGGTATTGTGGAAAAATGTTACTTCATATATCAGCAGATAAAAAGAACATTTGAAATGTTGTGGATAATTCGTTGATATTCTTACATATGATAAAATTCCATATAATTCCTTTTTCAGTGTAGGAATATTTAATATCCATTATTGCTCAGAAAATTTCAGAGGTTTAAGAGATTTTGAATAATATTGTTTTTGTTCAAATAATTCAGGAAATCGCATTATATACGATCAAGGCAATATCGAAATAATTTCATGCAAATAAATTAATGTCAACAATTTTTGCTGATACTTTGACAACACATTATTTACTAAAATTTGAATGAAAAACGAGCTATAGCATGTTGGCAATATTCATCTTAATTGAAGTATTTACCAAAATTTCGATGACATTTCACAAAGTAATATTTCAATACTTCATTTACAGCTCTTATTTTATGGTTTAAATACTTCAGGTTAATTTACTACATTTCATTAAAATGATTTACCAAATAATTTAAAAGTGAACCAGAATATTCAACTTTATTAAGTAAGCTTTAACTCAATTTATCTAAATTATAACAAAAAAGATGTATATTTAAAATAATAATAAGTGTCATTTGATAAATTACTGTAAATTTTCACATCCAAAAGACAGATTTTCTCTCAAGTGTTGCATACATGTGGTCACTTATATTGATATGTCTAAACCTATAATAGGATGGCCATAACTTTCTTTCTTTTAGGCTTTAACTAGCTCTTTTTATATAAATGTATAACCTTATCTATTAGCCATCCATGCATTGGTTTCAGTAGTCAAAAAGCTGATATAAAATATGTTTTGCTGGTACACAGTCTCTTTAAAAATATTTTTCTACACCTTTGAGTTTAGATAATTAAAGGAAGTGTTTTCGGTATATTATATTTCATTTTTTTAAAATAAGCGAGAGATGTGTTACGACAATTACGAAAATCCATAGTTGGTTTTAAAATTATAGAGCTAGTAATTATGACGAGAAATGAAGACCGCAGCGGCCGTTCATTAACGACGGATCTGACTTTATAAAGTTCATGTCCAATAAAAATTCAAATATAATGCGCGTGAGATAGCGAATGACAATAACAGTTGCAGATCAATGGTACATAATCAATTACCTGATCAAGATGTGATATGTTAAATGATGTAAAAATTTAGTTCCGTACCTACCACAAGGGCCGGCCTCATGACCCGCACTCTACGTACAATTTATTTCTCAGGTGACATGAAAGGAATCCTTTCGGAAAAACATTTACCACTGGAGACAAGACTTGGAAAATAAGTATCGAAAACGCACATGGTCTAAGAATAATAGATATTCAAATATCGTGAGATTGGAACTTCATCCAACGATAGTGGATATGTGGATAGTGGTGGGATGAGAAAGTTGTATTATGAACTACAATGTACTAGTCACGAACTCCTTTCTTAAGGTGAAACCATCCATTCTGTCAAACATTGCTATCATCTTGATAAATGGAAAGCCGTCATAAGAAAAAAAATAGCCAGGATTAGCAAGCCGACGAGGGTTGTCTTTTTTCACAGCAATGAAAAACCTAACTCTGCTTATACTGTAAGAGAAATGCTATTATAGTCTGACTGGAATGTTCAACCATATCTACCCTACTCTGCAAAACTAATATCTGACTATCATTTGTTCATTAATATTTTTCAAATGATAAACGGTTCCAGTCAAGTAAGCAAAATTAATATACAACTCGAGAAATATTTTTTTAAAGTTAGTCTTAATAGTTTAGGGAAGAATAATAATGAAGTTTTATGAGATGGATGAAGGTTATAGAGCAGAACGATTTATATCTATATCAAAGTTCAATATTAAACAACAAATAATGTACATTCATTTCTCATCTAAAATATAGAGAAATTTATGAGACGCCCTAATACCAATGGATAACCCATGCATCTAATTTCCAAGGTATCTGAGAAGAATCAAATGTTATGTCTTATAGGAATAACAGTAACCTAGCTATATGCATAGGTATTTTACCGAATACCGCAAAGAGGAACTATGTTTGTTTTACTCTTTCATGGCTGAAGAGACAGAAAATAAACTTTCAAAATAAATAAGGCAATTGCACAAATGTAAAAATTAAATAATAACCAAATATTAGCTGAAGAAATAAATATCTGAATGATCGAAATAAGAATGTTCGATAAGCAAAGCCTTAAGAAAATACCTAAGTTTCAATGAAACAACCTGATCATATTTTTACGAATGAATAGAATTTTTATTTCCTAAACGGAAAACTACTTGAAAGGGAAAACAACCATTCATGTGCTGGAACAAAATTACTCTGAAATATCTTGAAAGAACAAGAAACTTAAATAAACTAACTGGAAAACAATAAATATATCCAACTAGCATTCCAACTTTTAACAAATGAAATAAAACAGCCTTCTAATGGCTTTCGGAGAGTCGAAATGATCCATGTCGTGTTAACTTCCGCGTTTGATCGATTAATTTTCCATTATATGAGCTCGAAAAACCTATTTGTTAAGTTTCTTTACAAGAGATTAAGTACTAACAACCACAGTTCTAGTATCAAATGTGAGTGCTTATGAGTTCATTAGATTTCTTTATGTTTTCGGAATTTGTCCATTTAAACATTATGTTTCAATTTTGCTTTAATTAAAGCTAGAAATTTCACTTTTGACCATAAAAACGTATGAAAATCATAATATTTCGTCCTTAGATGGACTTTATTTTACTTCTAGGCTCATTTTATTCAGTAGCTCTGGTAAGCACTTTTTTTTTCAAAACCTTTTAGTTCCATTTTGCAATTTTCTTTCCACATTATATTAAGAATAATGTTTTTTCATTAACATATTAAATAAAATTTAAAAATTAATGGATGTTTTAAACATTATTTTTGCTACAGTTTTAATGAACACCAACTGATGGAGTCAGTAATGAATGGTGTCTGTATTCTTTTATAAAAACAAACTTGAAAGAAAAATATAGTCTCTATTCTGAAACTTGGAAATGTGATTTTGTTTAAGGTTTGATTGGCGAACGCGAGTAAGTTGTTAAAAACGTGAGTAAGCATAGATTCAGCGAATAAAATCGAAACATATTTTGTAAAATATACATACAAATTAAAATTCATTAAAATTAGAGAAGATGAAAGGAATGGAATGAAAGAGAAAAAAAGAATTTCCTAAAAGGCGTATTGTTTTTATTTTAATTTTTTTTAATTAGATTTTTTTTCATAACAGACCCAGAACATATAAAGAAAAGGCATTAACATTTTAATAAATATTTCTTTCTGAGATATGAAGTATAAAAATATAAAGTAATGTAGTTATCAAAGTATTCGAATTCAAGATTATTAGATATCGAGAAATGCATGTTAGATACTCGAGATACAATATGCAAATGTTTACACAAGATGCGCGCTTTAGACTTTCATAACTGTAAATATTACATTTTGGAATTATGTCCGTCTGTCCGTTAACACTCTTTAAAGGGACGAAATTTGGCAAGTGATATTTGGACTAAATGTATGGAATTCTATCAAATATTGAACATAATTCATTCAGATATAATCTTTCTGTTCAGCTGCTATGATGTAATTTCACACGAAAACTATAAAACGGAGAAAGCGAAAGCAAGATTGATAAAATTTGTTGCAAAGATTTTGCATCAAAAATATAGACATCTACCGAATTTAGAACCAAATCTGTACAGAATTTGGCATTCGGTTTTTTTATACGCTAGTGAACGAAATAACTCAAAAACTCAATTGCTTAAATATATGAATTTTGTAGTGCAATTTTGGGGCTGTATTTATAGTTTTGCATCCAATTTTAATTTCAATTCATTAAAAAAGTTTCCAAAAAACACTTTCCATATTCTGATTATTATGTTAATAGCATCCCAGAAATTAATAATCAAAGCATTTGCAAAAATTCACATTAAGAGACTCTTTCATAATTCGTAAATGGCATGAATTTTGTCACAAAACATTTATTAGAGTACACTATAAAGTTGAAGTGAAATCACTTCAGCTGGTTTATTAATTTTAAATTAAAAATTTTGGAAAACCCTTTCCAAGATAGCTTCTTAGAAGAAGTATTACTAAATATTTCAAGCCCTAGATCTATAAGCCTAATTAATCATTTTAAAACATTTTTTATCATGAGTCCTGCAATTTACATTTATTTTTTATATCAGTATTATCAAGTTAACAGAAGGCTTTCATAGTGATATCACAGAGATAATATGTTCTGAACGTGCTGAATAAATCACAAACATCTGAAATCTCTTTGTCAAATGACTTCTCTTTGGCCTTTTGCAAAATGTTATAATTAAATTACAATTTATAAAAAAATCAATTAACTGGAGTCACAACTAATAATCTTAATGATTTTATATTTTAAAGATATGATTTTAAAATTTTTTGTTAAAAGTTGAAAAAATTAAATTTTGTGTAAATATTTACGAATAGAAATGAAGTAACTTCATTTAATTATTTAGGTGCAGATAATCCATTTAGAGTCAACTCAATTATTTTGTAATTATTTTCTTTCAACGCTTCTGAGCAATAAAGTTAAACATTCTTGGGATGAACCTTAATTCTTTGTTAAAACACTGAAGTAATTTGAGCGAACAGAACCTTTCTAAGCCAAGAATTTAAACCTTGTCCTATCTTCAAATATTTTAAGCCTTTTATGTTTGTTCATACCAACATCATTTATTTGGAAGTATTTAAATAGATACATCGAATCCACAAGTTTAAAGGTACTGTCAGTTGATTTTCTTTAAAATTATATCTAAAATAAAATTGAAAAAGACACATTTCAAGATTTTTGTTGTTGTTGTTGTTAAAATGGAAAGTTTTCAAAATGTGAAAAATGTTTTAACATTCCCAAATTCAAAATACTTTGTTAGCGTAGAATAATATTTTTATTAATCATTGCTAAAAACAAGCTATGAAAATTATGAAAGATTTTTGGTGATTTACGAGAAAAGCCACATTGTAATTTATGTTGAAACAAAGAACTCAATACAGAATCAAGTATTTGTAGGAAAAAGAACATTTTATGGGAATATTACTCACAATATTTGCGATAAAGGAAATTCAAACAATGCATGCAAAGCTAGAATTAAAAGAACGTGGGACCATGTAAAATATTCATAAAATTTGTTATTCGTGAAATTATTCTTAAGAAACGGCCAATGCAATTTATTATTTTCAAATTCTTTTTTTTAAATTAAAACTTATATCTGAAAAATTCAATAATTGCTTCTTTAACACTTATGTTTTCAAATGAATCTTAGCACTTTTGTTCAACAATTGACGATGAAATAGAAAATTCCTCAGTTAATGAAATCTTTTTATTCAAAATTCGACATAAGCAAAAGTAATCTATAGAGTTTTTTTTTATTTTTTATGAATATTTGTTACCCATGTTTTGTTAATTTTGAGGAATAATTTTGAATATTACCATTCGTTTTAAAAATCTTAAAGATCTTAGCGGTCATTGTATTTACTAATTGTGACAGAAAACATATAGGAAATTTTCAAAATAATTTCTAAATTGCCAGTTTCAGAAACTAATATTTAGTCTCTTGGAAATTTTATATTATTTTTAATCCTAATTTCTCCTGATTGACTTAATTTGACCCATTTTATAATATTTAATTTTTTTAACATATTTTGCTTTTTTTAATACTGGCAAACCAAAAACAACTTTCACTTTCATAACAAATGCAATTCAAATGTATTTTATAGGAACTGAATTGACAGTGAAAGTAGAAAATTCCCAAATGAATTTATCACATTCTTGCCAGAAGAATAGGAATTTTAATTCATAATCCAGAAAGCGAGATTTTCTAACTTGTTTTCTTTTCATAACATCATCTTCACAAAGACTCCAAAGTAAATATAATTGACAGAACAGGAAGTTGTGGTACAATGAAAAAAGAATTTAAGAAGCATTTCTAAAATTTAGTACCATTCTAGTTGTGTTATTTTTTAAAATTCTAGTAATCACTTTCTCAACATTCAACGTTTTATATATTTCATCATTATTATTTCAAACATAATATTTTAACAATAAACTGTTTGTATAATATTTTTTTTTAATCTTATCTTCAATTTTTAACGATTAATACTTTTACTACAAAAAGAATAATATGCACTGGTGTTCTACAGTACAAGCAGTATTATCAAAAGTTACTATATTAGACATACATGTGGTTTGAAGGATGTGTTTCGTATTGATTATTTTTTTTTTGAAATTTTAATAAATTAAATTGCAGGGAGATTTTTATCTGTCTACTTGATAAATCTAGAAGATAAAACTGCACCAAAATAATGTCATTTTTTCAATAGCACAAATTTATTTGTTCCATAAATTTTTCTTAAAATTAGGTAATACTTTAGATAAAATTTTTACATTATTTTCGATAATACATTTCATGTTTGAAAAAAAAACTTGCATGATTTTATTTATTTAGCTAAATATTAATTGCGTACTTTTCCTGCATTGTTGAAGCAGCGAAAATAATTAAGATTAAAAATTAAAACAAAACACCTTGTTGATTTTGTATGAGAATAAGAAAGTGAAAGGGTACATTGAAAAACAACGGGAAATTTAAAATAGAATACCCATGAAATTGTTTATAGAATACCCATGTAATTGTAACTTAAGGCTTTTTATTCCACTGTGATGTCATTAATCTGGACTATATTAAGAAGGTTAATGAACACAATAAACAAAACAGAAACAAAACTATTAAAATAACACGGTTATAACATCTGCACAAACTGTTTAAAATTACTTTGTTAAGCTAATCATGAACAACTTAAGCGAATTCAATATTTTTGGAGAAACAGCTGACTTTAAGGCGGCAATTAATAAAGAAATATAAGTGTTACTTATATTAATTTATTTAATCTGTTTTTTTCTTCGGATTTTTTTTATCTTTGATTTGATGCCTTAAACTTATGACCAATGTACTTCTTATGTGACAAATTTATTACAGTCTAAAAATATTTCAAACTAAATTTTAATAAGTAAATTGCAGTAAACTATTGTGTTTTGAAACAAATGCTTATTAACGATAAATGCACAATATTCTGCATTTTGCTTGAAACATGTTTTAATTAATTTAGATATTTCATGTATTATCAAAAATTAATTCGAATTTTTACTACAAACTTAGCATTTATTATAATTATTTAATTCTTAAAAAGGAAGAAAATAATGAAATATTTTTAAATGGATTATGATAAAAATAAAAATGAATAGAGCCTAAAATGTAATCTGTATATACTAATAATAAATGAGTGAATGCGCATGCATGTGTGTATGCGGTTGCGCCTGTCAGCATTAACTCTCTAAAGGCCAGACTGCTGGATGTAGGTTTACAAATTTAGTACAAATATACATTGCGCAGGTTTGAGATTTTTAAAAGTTGTAATTAGGATTATATCAATTGAAATTAGACGAAATTTTGGTGTTTTTGCATGATGGCTTCAGAAAACACTACTATTGCTCAAAAATAATCGTTAAAACCTTTTTAAATGTTTAAAGCTTTCTTTTTAAAGACAGTAAATTACTTATAATAAATAGTCTTCCTGTACCATGATGATTTTTTAAAATTATGAACAATAGTTTTCATACTTACAATGAAATTCAAGCGATTTTCTTTATTTCATCAAATAATTAAGAGCATGATTCCATTCTGTTGCTAAAATCTAAAGAAAGATTATCTGCACAATTTGCATGAGATATTAGAAAATTTATTAACAGTGATGCGAAAGATGATGTATTACGCCACACAAATAGTTTAGAGATCATTACTTTAACTGATTCAAATTCAGCATAGAATGTTAAAAACTACAAAGTAGTAATAAATGACCGTTGTGTTAAAATAAATTAGTGTGAGAATATCAAATATACTTTTTAAAGTAGGAAAGCTGATTAAAAAAATATGGAATCGAATATAAAATTCCTAATCAGAAGCTTTGAATGATAATTATTTTTAACATAAATAAAAACTGTACTCAAAATAGATGAATTTTGTTCTTATTTTTGGGGGGCTGCCAGAAATTTGACCTGCATTCTGGTAGATATACTGGCTATGTGAACAAAATGAAGGATCACTTTCAGGTAATTAATTTATTCAATATCGATGAAATGTAAGATTGCCATCAAGTATTATTCTAGTTTTGACAGATTTTTTTTTGTATTCAAGCCTTTATAAATTAACCAGTTCACGAAGAACTATTCCATTATTTTTAATTATGTTTTCCTTTCTAGTGTGTACGATTAACTACTTATTCAGGAGGTGTTAAACATTTAGATAAAGATCTTTAAGGATGCATAGTTTATTTTCGAGGACAGTGGACAAATTCATCATTTTTAGAAAAGATTCTAGCTTCTTGTAAACTGATAAAAGACTGCTTCTAAAAAGGTCGCTTGATATCTGATAATTTGCAGTGACATTAGGCAGTCATTCTGATATCAGTAAATTCTTCTAGAAATTTTCTCCCAATTTTCGACAAATTTTATATTAAACAGAGACGATAATATACAATTTTAAGTACATCAAAAAGAAATAATTAAGGTAAAAAATTATAATTTCCTAGAAGTGCATATAATAGGTTGTTTTATTTAATCGCAGCTGAGTTTTCCGACTCTTGATGATAGACAGCAGGCACCAAAATTTGATTAACCCTTTAGAGGGACTAGCTATTTATTATTATTTAATTATTACCAATGTAAGCTATGCATAGGTATCGATAGAGGATAGCTATAACATAGGTACTGATGGAAATTTTTAATTGCATTATTAGTTGGTTCACTGAAACTTCTTCATTTTTAGAATCACTTGCATACATATTTCCAAAAAAAAATATTATCATTTTCTATACCAAGTTGGTATTCATGAAGCAAAAATTTAATTCGTCACCGCTATATTTACAGCATACTTCGTAAGGTATTTTTTTACCTTGCTAAAGTACTAATTTTAGAGTATTTTCAGAAACGAAGATGCGTGATCAGATGTGGGCACATTTTGTAAAACACTATATTGTTCTCCAAAGTTTATAGATTTACTTTACTATAAAATTAATATTATGGTTCTTTGCTGTGGTAGCTGAAAATAGACATAAATCTAGAGCAATAGAACAACTTTGATGGCTGAATGTATACATCTGAACCCAAAGGGTTAGACCCCATTTCTACACTATCATTTAGCATCAGTAGAGATATCTAAATGATTCCAATATGTTAGAAACTGATCACAAATATGAGAAGAAATATTTCCAAATTATCTGAGAGATTATCAGCATTCAAAGGAGAGATAATCCTTGAAAGTTCACTAAACTTTAGGAAACACAGACTTGGAATTGTTATTATGTCTTTTTAATACATTTCCAATGCATTCAATCTGTCTCGAAAACTAATAAATTTAATTAGGATTTTCACTTGGACTTTAATGGAGCTTCCAGTAAAAATCAACTTTCTTAGGAAGAGCAAATTCTTTTGAGAATTTTGAGATGGTACGCGTTGAAAGGTATAAAAATTGTTAAATTGTAATTTCTCTCATCATGTTTTTATCATTAATGAAAAAGAAGATTTATATAATAAAATATTCTCTTAATGAAAAAATTAATTAATTGAATTTCATTAGATAATCAAAGCTTCAATCCATTAATTTTTCCAATATTTACCGAAAAAAACTGCTCAGTGTAGAAGTGAAACTCTGTTCGAAATTTATGCAAAACTTTTTCCATACACTTTCATCCAATTAATTCCTCATTGCAAATATATTACGAAATAGACTAACTTAACTTCTTTTTCTGGTGAATGCTAAATCAATATATCAAGTCAATATTTTTGACAGAGAGCAAATATTGAAGTTTGGTTGCATTATTTGAATGAAAACAAATCCAACAACTTTTAGGTATATAATTACATTGAAAAATGCAATCTCTTTTTACAAGGAAATGGTTCCAACACTATTATTTAAATTTAATGACGGACATCGCAATACACTTATGCGAAAAGGCTAAGAACTCTTCCTGAAAATTCTTCTGAAAATTACTTAAATTAATGTGTTATTGAGCATTTAAGCATTTTGCAATTACTTACATTGAAAAATTCTCAATTCTTTTTAAAACTTGAACTATTAATTACATATGATATGCTTTGAAGGTATGGTGATTTTTGGAACTGTGAGTCCAGCTTCAAAATTTCTTGGCCAATTAAAAGGTAGTCCAACTTTAAAAATATCAAGAAGCTGAACTGTTTTCATTCTATAGTGGCTTCATTCCCATAGCAGTTAACCATCAACTTATTGAAATATATGAAATTGCGAGAAAGAAATCTGTTCTCTACATAACAAATAACATCTCTTTTTAAAATGAAATTATAATATTACAATGACAGTTATAGCCCGAAAAAAAGAACCAAATGATAAATGAATATAATTCACCTATTAGACAACCTGAAATTCGTGATATTCCTAAATCTGTTACATTCTGGAAGTTTTATCGAACAACTTTCTCCAAACTATCTACAGAAAAATAATGTACTAACTCTTTTATTGCTGTAATATCAATATTTAATGTCTAAGAATTCAAAGAAATACAACCAAACATTGACCTTTCGGAAAAAAGAAAAATTTATTTTCTTAAGAGGAATGCTTTAGACGGCAGTATAAATTACTAAATTTGTCAAGTCCGGCGATACATTTTAAGTCGTCATCTCCTTCTTAATATAAAATATCGTGCATTTCTTAAGTCTGCACTGAAAAGAGTTAAGTAGACTGAATTTTATAAAATTTTGTTCATCTAATTAAAATGTATGACACTCGAAATACTTAAATACTATTTCGCTATCTGCTGCCTTAACTAAAGATAAAATATAAGCGTGGTTCCAGAAGTAGATTTCATGTCATTAGATATCGTATGAAGAATCAATTGAGTAACAAGCCATGAAAGGTGATCCTTCTACATCAGAGCAGAGATATAGGATGATCTTGTTTCAGATTCATAAGCACTTGATCATGGTGAAATCTGTAAAGTGGAGATAGAATAAGCACCATTGACATCTTGTTACTTAATCATTAGCTGTATTTTGCCTTAAGAAGCAAATTTGTAACTCAGATATGGATTTAACATTTGTTACAGTTTCTTAGAAAACTTCGATTTCAGAGGATAAAAGGATTTGGAATTAGTAATTCCGTAATCTCTATTATTAAGTGACCAGTAAATAACAAATAAAATTTGACCAATAAATAATAGAATCTCTATTCTTTAGGTTCCTAAAATGCAAGAAAATCTTGCAATTAGAGTTTTGATAAAGCAGTGAATATGGTTTGAATTGCAAAAATAAAACCCGAAACCAAAAACAAAAAAATAAGTATATTTAAAATAATTTTTCGACATTAGAAGTAAAACATATTGCAGGTAATTACGTAAATATCATTAAAAAAGATTTTTTTAACTTTTAAATTGCTTTCAATGTACGTTTTGTGCAAAACTATTTTTGTGTATTATTTTGGAACTCTTTAAAATTCTTTTTAGTATTTAATTAATTAAAATGTTTAAAAATTCGCTCAGAGAAGAAAATTTCCACCTTTCAAAAAGTATCCAAGTCAAATATATTGGCTCTATGAAATATGGTCTGACATATCAACCGCTAGCGCACGGACGTACAGACACACAATATACGCAGGCACTTAATAATAGAGATTACGGATTTTTCCACTTTAGTCATTCCCTTAAGGAAAGTCGGAATTCTTAATTTCTACATCTCTTTAAAGACCACAGGAAATGCGACATAATTTCTTTTTTTATTTCAGGTCCTCATTCAGATTTACTATGGTTACTTTAATACCCAGTTCTATACAGTAATATCGTTAGTAATGGTAAATCGATTGCAATGTAGGAAAGAAAGAGCTGCAAATCACTGAACTAAAAAGAAAACTTATCTTGCATTTATTTGAAAGTAGGAAAAGGCGATTTTCTATTTGTTTGAGAAATTTTTTTCAGTGAGAAGAATTTTGAACTTGTAATTTAAATTTTAATTAAAAAAAAAGCTTTTAAACGCATATATGAATAATGAAAATCGAACATTTGGAGTAGTTTTTATATAGCTATCTGTGTAAGTATTTTAAAGAACACACCGTTTCACCTTAAGCTACTAAATGTGACACAGATATACTTTGGAATGTGGAAATGTGGGACATTTTTAAATTTTAATTATTTAAAGACAAGCGAGATTTTGATATTATGCTCAGGCAGTTCTTGAATATTCATTGCATAGAACGAATATTCATTTGCATAATTTCCACTCACTGTTGTAATATAAGGAACAAATATTCATATGTGTATTCTGAAATATTAGAAAATGAAATCCTATTTCTATAGACAGCGCGCAATTTGAAATATACTAACCAGAAATTTACTTTTTAATAATGCTATGATGTTTTGGAACACAACATCCATTAAACGATTAATTGCAACATTTTTAATGAAATTGTTGGCTGTACAAGTTATATATATATATATATACAAAAAGTGAGCTAGTGTGTGTGTTATAATAGTATAATTAAATTCAAATTATGTTTTGTTTTGAAATTATTTTATAATTTTGAAAAAGGACATAGTTATAAAAACATTTCAATTAAAAACAAAAGACTGAGTAAGAAACAGAGAGTTAGTTTAATCTCTAAATTACATATTTATGCACAGTAATTCAAGATAATATAAAAACCAAATAAAAAAGTAAAATGCTTCAGATGAGACAATTCTATTCGTTAAACTTAAAAACGAGTTTCAAATCTCTTCGCTTGCTGCAATCAAATGAAGGTCAGAATGTGGACACTTCGCTACACACAATACTGATATATATATATATATATATATATATATATATATATATATATAATGAAATTAAATTGACTGGGCTACCAAATATGTTTTTAGCGCCGAATAGTGGTAAACATATAAAATCCCCAAATGGGGATAGTGGCAACTAATGGATTACAAAGGTTCTTGTATGCAGTAAACCAAGCAACTGTAAGGTTATTTAAACGTCGCTTTTTTATTATGCCTTAATTGTATGAATAAAATTATTTCCATTAGAAAATCATGAATATCACGTTATGTATAATCGATTAATTGAAATAAACATATTCAATATTCCCAGAGAACTAGTTAATCGACAAAAACGACTAGTAATTAATAATTCTGGAGCTGAAATAAAAACCAAGGAAAAAAGGTTGAAGAGAAATATAAGAATACAATTCACAACATATGATTAGAAAATTATTTTCTGATTTCACACCTTAGATATTTACACAGACTTTAAAGAGTGTTAAGAAACAAAATTCAATTAAGATCATTTTGGCACCGAAGGCAGCTTTCTTCATACTTCACAATTCTTTAGTTTGTTTGTGAATTTATATGATTTTAAGTTAATACGTTTTTAGATGAAGCTATTATATTATTCAAATATTGGTTAATACTTACAGAAATATTTATTTTTCATAAATTAAACACTTACCAACTAAATATTTTATAGCACAACGACCCTCTTTTGTTCGACCATAATACTGCTCCATACACATGAACTTTCTAATTCGCTACATTTACTGAAATCTGGATATTTCAATCTGTAGGTAATTGAATTAATTTTGAAACACTAAAATAATAGTCTATGCATTTTTTTAGTATGTCATAAAAACATTCGTGTTCTTTTACGGATTAAAACAATAATAAATGTTCTAAATGAGATTTTTCATTAATCTATATATATATCTATATCTATCTATACTTATAATAAAGCTCAATGTGTGTGTGTGTGTGTGTGTGTGTGTGTGTGTTGGCGCTCTACAGGCCAGACCATTCCACCTACAGCTACCAAATTTGGCACGTGTATACCTTGGAGGCCGGGAATGTGCACCTGGGGGTTATTTTTTCGAATTTTTAATTAGAATTTTATTTATTTAAAAATTAAGCGAAATTTTGACGTGTTTCTGCTATAACTGCCGAAAATATTACCGCACAAAAAAGATTTTTACATGAAGTTAAAGATAAAAAATTTATCTTTTAAATGATACTACTGTTTTAATCTCAAAATTAAATTTCTATTTTTAATCAATTTTTAAATAAATATTTTAACTATGTTTTTCAATAATTTTTTTCGTCAAAAATAAAAATGAGGATTAAGCACGTTTCGCATTCAGGAGAAAAAAATAGCTTTTTTCAAAGTGTTGCCATCACATTGATTAAAGCTCTAACTGAAAATAAATTAAATCTTTTTGGAAATGAAATCTGCAAAAATATAATTTTCGTCATATGAAATATTATTTTTTCTAAAAAATAAATTCAAGAAAAATTCTTTTTATGATCTTTTACACTCTATATATTATTAATCCAATAAATAAGTTTTATTTTAAGGCAAGTTTTGTTTAATATGAACAAGATATCCATTCAAATCATGGCCACAAAGCTAATTTGTAAACCTTTAGTAAGACAAAGATCTGTTGCGACATAAATCGTAAATATTTTATTTAAAAGTAGCAAACGATTATTTTAATAATTATAAATTTTATTTTGTAAATAGTTGTGAAATTCAGATTGGCAACCGTGATATTTTTGGAACTTTTAATTTGTTGTTTAAAAACGATGCTAGAATTTTGAATGAAAATAAGTTGATGTAAATTTGATAATATTATCTATAATGTAATAAGATTTAGTTTCATAATAAGTTTGTCTGCATTCTATTTTTGTTGACGCACGAACACAACAGATTTACTAAAATAGTTTAAATAGAAAAATGATTATATTTTATGTAACTTAATTCAATAAATGCTCTAATAAATAACGAATTTTTGATTTTACATAAAGCTTCTTCTGTCGAAATCACGAATAACAAAATGCTCTTGAAACACTAATATTTTAAATAAAAAGAGTTAATTTCCATTCGACTAAATCAATCACTTAAACTGACTAATTTATGAAAATTTGAATATCACTATTCAATAAAAAAAAGGATAATTTTAGATTTTCCATCGATCGTTTCAAAAAAAATACGCCAATCAGCGCGCAGGTTTCTAAGAATAATTGGCCTAAGATTATGAAAATGTTGAGTTTTCCTACATTTTTAACATTTAAAACTTCATAAATAAGTCTTAGTTGATCGTGGAAAATAGAAACATTCATTCATTTATTTAAAATTTGGTGTGTCCAGAATATTTCTCAGAATACGATACCTTACTGCATTAAATTTAGATTTCATAATTTTTGAAATATATTTATAGGCTGGAACAAATTATTATTGATTTCATTTCAATCCTTTTGAAAGCAAAACTAAAAACTGAATTTTATGCTAAATCTGAGAAATTTTTGTTGAATTATTCTTTGAGATATTACATAAATTATCAAAAATATTTTGTAGTTCACATAAGACTTAAATACCGAGATATTATGTTTGCAATACTCATATTCAATAATAATAGTAATAAATAAATAGCAATAAAGGTGATAAATAAAATAAAACGCTTGGTTTTATTAAAAAATATCTTTATATTAATTGCAATTTCATCATTTTCACTTTAAATTAAAGTTGACGTTTTACCGGAAATGACAACAAATTAGCAAAATATATAGAGTAAATTGAACGAAACGATCTAAACAACAGTATAAGTTTGGTATGACTATCAAAATTTGAAGATTAAAATTGTTTTGTTTGAGAATCTATTAAGAAACCAGTTACTTAAAATATTTAATTGAAAATTGTGGCGAGTGGTAATATTGGCGAACCGGCTGGTCGCCAAAGGTGGCTAGTATTTAAATAAATAAAAACATGGGTGAAACTCTATTTATACTGAAAAGTCCCAAAGCTCCGTTCACTTAAAATGCGACAAATGCCTGAAACGTGTAGATATCACAGCGAAATTTATTCTTCCTTTCGTTTCAACCACTATGTTGAAAACCCGTGGTGTGTGCTTAGTTTTTCGGAAATGCCAGCCTAAATGGGTTTAGCGGGATGCGAAGTTTTTTGAGAATGCTCAAAGGATGTCCGAGCATACATTTGCTTAATAACTATCGGTTAAGCGGGGTCATCTTTTCAATGCAAACTCCTTGAAAAGAAGGATTATCTTAGCAATTTTTGAGGAAAGGCAGGGAATTGTTCTTTTCTTCGAAACAGAATTTCTTATGTTCCAGTATTCAAAGTTACCTGAACTCGAATATATGAGGAATGAGAGGGTAATAAGGGTAATATTTTATATTTTATGCAGATTTTATACATGGATATATTTTATACATGGCGAATGCGAGAAAAGTAAATATGTTAATCACTCAACATAGGAATAATTTTTTTAAAGTAAAAGTAATAAAAAAATACACAAGCAATTGAAATACAATTTCGGAAAAACTCAAATAATACTTCTGTATTTACGCAATCAAACATCCATAATAATATAATTATCAATATTAGTAATTAATTTTAAAAAAATTATTAAAAAATTATTATAAAATTTTATTATTTCTCACTGGAAAGAAACTTGAAAAGATTTATTATTTTCTTTATTTTGATTTTTTATTCATAAAATAAAATGTATTATTATTAATTTAAGCTGATGCATAAATATTTTTATACAATATTCATAAACAATTAAACATACCTTTCTTTACTGTTTCGTTTCCAAACAATTTTTTTAATATTTCAATTTCATGTGGTGATTCTAAGGCATTTTTATGGAGGACAAGAATAATGCTATTATGAATTAATTTTTCAATATTCTAGAGAATGTTATCTGAAAATGTAATTTTTCAAATTATTAGTAAACTTAATGAACGCTGCTCATATTCTGTCTAATACAAAAGTAGAAAAAATTAATTACCCTAATTATTTAGCCAAAAAAAAAAAACTAACTAAAATGTATCTTTAGATTACGATGCATTTTCTTTCAAATGCCGACATGTCAAAAACTTACAGATTTTAATCCTGCATACTTTTAGTAGACGCTATTGAACATTCGCAGACATTCTAATTAACTTTCAAATATGCAACATATAACTTTTTAGATGAAAGTTTTTGGAAAAATGCATGTTAAAAATGATTGAACAGATATTCTTTGTTTTCAAAATTTTAACTATTAGTAAAAGAATGTTATATTTCTTTTACTAACATCTAGAACATCGTTCTTTTTAAAAAAATATCAAAATAGTTATTGTAACCATAGGACGAAAATATTTAAATTCCTTTAACAGACAAAGAACATTAGCTTTAATTAAATATACGTACTCTAACTAATTTTTATTACCATGATTTTTGAAGGAGATTTGAAAGGGAAAAGACGATGTTGTCGAGGAAGTTTCAACATGCTTTTTAGAATATACTCGACATTTGTTTGAATTAATGAAATTCAAATTAAAACTATATTTAAACTATTTTGTTGTTTACTATATAACCTTATTTATATTTATTTATAGTTTATATATTGTGTACATGTATGCATCATATATACTACTCATAATATGGCTTAAATAAATGTTTACTTTCACGGATTAAAAACCAAACGTAAAATTCGTCTCAAAAAGTATTATCATGATTAGAATGGAACTTTAGCAAATTATACATGTCGTAATGAGATTTGAATTAATATGAAAGCAATACTTCATAATTATACTATTTTGAACTTTAGCATATTTATGAAACTTAAAAAAAAGGTGTCAGGTTAGTGCAGAAATTTTTTTCTTCATTTTTGAAAGTCATTAGATATACATTGAGGTTATATATGACATGCATTTACATATATAAATATATAAAACGCATTAACGCTATTTAATGTGTCATCTAATATATAGACATTAAAAAAGATCTATTATTCTGGTAAATCAAGATATATATTCATTAATTATAAGAGTGTATGAACGTGTGTATTGACGGTCTACAAGACGTCAATACACACGTTGATCTAGTTAGACAAAATTTAGAGTATCATTAAAAAACCCGTAAAAAATTTGAAAAATATTAGTTAATTTAAAATTTAATTAAAATTTCAACAACAAATAGATTTATATTTTCATAAATTTTATCTGGGCCAAATCAGGTCAAAACTCTATGCCTAATTGTCTACAAGACATACCATTAGGCAGATAAAATTTATGAAATTGGCCCAAATAAAATTTATGAAATGTTGAAAAAATGAAAATGTGCAGATCTATTTGTTGTTGAAATTTAAATTAAATTTTAAATTAACCAATATTTAGCAAATTTTTGACGGGTTTTTTTTCAATGACACACTAAATTTTGCCTATCTAGATCAACGTAGTTATGATTTCTAGTGTTCAAGGACTAACAAAACAACAGATAGATGGATATTTTTAAAAATGTGTCCTTAGAAAGGGGAAGCTCTGAAGCAGTGAGATTCGTCAAAATTTCGAGGTGGATTGATTAAAATGCATTATACAGATTGTAAATTTTGGGTGCTTGCGATGCTATATATGAAAATAAAGTAAGTCGTTTTTGTATCCAGGAAAGCAATAATGCTATAAATCATGTAAAATGTAATCAAAGTTCGAGTGAATATCTCAAGTATTATAAACCTCTACAAACTCCTACAGGATTTTGTAGGAGTTTTCGATTTTATTATATCTTAGTCATTCTAAAAAAACCAGTCTGAAAAATAAGGTATCAGATTATAAAAATATTGTAAGATTTTAGAAAATCAAATTTAATCTAACTCAAATTAATAAGAAAGGTTAACGAATGTTAATCAACTTTAAATTAAATATAATCCAACTTTGATAAGCATCGAATTAGATCAGCAAGTCTATTAGAGTTAATTCATGATAGAAATTAGAAAATAAATAAAATGCAGTTTTATAAAGCACGATTTTAATAATATATTAAAAGATGATTATTTAAATTCTTTCAATATCATAAATATTTACTTCAATGCATTAATATTATTCAATACTATCAGTATTTACTTCATTTGAAATTTTATACATAGATACTTATAAATTTCGTTGATTGTTGATACCAGTTCAATTTACTACAAGGTGGCGACACCCATGTAATGAAAAAAATTTCCCATTTATTTCTCCAAAATTAAATTCTGAAAGTATTAAAATAGAGTATTGATATCGAAAGCAAACAAATGTACAAATTTTCAAGCTCTAGTTCCTGAGAGAGTAAAAAAAAAATAAGTTTCAAAATTCATTCTTTACAGATAAGAAGCAGAACAAGTAGTATTTCAGTACAAAATTGTTTTTAATCTGTCAGAAATCAGAAAAGATCGAATGTTTTCTTACAAACCTAGAATGTACAACTGAGGTTTCAATATTTTATACAATTATTTTATTATTCTATAAAGTACTATCAGAAAATGTATTTGTTAAAAGTAGACTATATATGATTATATGCATATCGAGTTAAATGTATGAAATTTTTAATTAACTGGTTGTCAAAATACTTTTAGCAAATTATAACATAAAATCTACCCTTTGAAAAGTAACACTTGCATTCCTTATGTATGTAGCAAGCAAACATTTTTTTCGATGGATCTTGGTGGTCAAAAAGCCTCGTCATAATCATGGGTCTTCGTCATAATCATACCCAATTCGACGAAAAAACAATGTGTATGGGCTTATTTCACACTAAAATCTTAAGGATCGACGAGACTTCAATGTAATCTTATCCAATGTTATCATTAAACTAGATACAAAATTGCTAGGTTTGTTTCAAAATAATTCTCGTTATAGCTACAAAATTGGATCTTAAGAAACCCAATTCAAATGAATGGTTCTCGTTAAACAAATTTTCTATAGATGATATAGAGTATTGATACTTTCTTACCTCGAATGTTATCAAATTCTCTTATTAAAATTTATCTGTTCATTTGTTTTCTAAGTATAATTTTTTGAGATTATAACAAAACGATAATTATATATTGGAATCATTTGTGGCGTTTAACTCATCTCTAAATATATTGGCGCTAATAGTTCTCATAAATAAAGTCAGCATTGAATTGAAATTTATTGAGTATAAATGGAGCCAGCTGTTCGCCCTGCTATCATTGATGATGTTATGCTTCAGACGGCACAAATTCATAAATTGTCAAAATGTGCCTATTTCCTTAACATTGTTTCCAAGGGCAAATTTACGAACACGTTCGACATTCGAGGATATTTTCATAATTAATTCTATATTTTTACTAAATATATGCATATTTTGTTTCAATAAACCGCAAACCACAATGAATAATTCCTTAAAAAAATATTTCTTGAGGTTTAATCAAAAATGTTTTCTTGTCACGATATTACATATATAACTATTACAATCTTTAACAATTACTGATTAAATGGAGCATATTTCACTGCATGTCTAATTAATTGTTTATTTGGTAATTATTTGAATTTATGTACTTTATGGAAAGATTTTGTCTTTGTTGATTAATATTAAAGATTCTTTTTATCATTTTCGAATTTAAAGAGACAAGTTTCAACATTACGCTTTACTTAGAAGAATAAAAGAGCCAATTTTAATTTTAAAATTTCTTGTATTCTTTCTGTTTCGAAATCGAAACATTGAATCTTTACCTTCTAGAAGAGGATCTATTTTCGTCGCAGTTTTCCTCCTCCATACACTATGCAATCGATATTGATTCGAATTCTTTACATCAGACGGAGCAAAAGCCTATCTGCAAACTCGATCTGACTGACAAATATTTTCTTTGATTATACGTATTTTAATTATTCTAGAGATGCAAAATCCTTTACCTTAACAATCCCGGACAATTTATTTCAATATTGACAAATAATGAAGATCATGACAGAATCAATAAAGTAGAAAAATATTAATATATGTTATCGGTGTCTTATATTGTTTATTTACTTTCAGAATACTGATTATATGTCAAATATTTCAAAACTAATCACAATTTTTATGAAACAGATTCTCAAAAAAAAAACCCTTATACTTAATTTTAAAGTTAAATATGTCAATTTTTGTATTCATATCTGCAAGCATCTACATTCAAAAAAGCATATATCACTAAATTTTGCAGAAATATGTGTACACTTCATCACTTTTATTTGTTTTAAATATGCCACCTTTTAAAATTTTGTATTTTAATAATTTATATAAAATAATTTATAAAAAATAATTTGATGATGTAACTTCCCTAATGATGTAACTTTCCTAATGCTAAATATATAAATAAAAAGTATTGTAATTATCAAAAAATTCAAATTTCAGATTTCGAAATATCTTCACATTTGAGACTTCCAGAAACTTTTGAGAATTATATCAACCTTGAATACCATAATCAAATAAGCGAACATCCAAAGTAAAAAAGAATTATATATAGCCTAAATAGCCTAAACACTAAATTTGTACATTCCTCTCAAAATTTGAATGAAATTCCAAGAAAATAAGTAAATCCATCCAACTGTCCGAATGCTAGTTGTAGTTATAATTCAAAAATGCAAATATAGGTATGGAGGAAATTAAATAAGCAGATTTATCTTAGAAATTGCAAACATGTATTAAATCCAAGATGACTAAATTTAGACGTCCAAAAGATGTATGAAGTCTTCTTAATTAGATTTCAATGCACAAGGCAATACAGGTGGAACAATATGTGAGCGTACGATTGTGTGCTTTGTCTAAGTATGTGAGAAAGACGAGGAAGAAAAGCTGATTTTTGGTTTGACATTACTATTAAATATTTATGTCAATTCTTGTCCATATCACGCAGCAAATATTTTCCTAAATTCATAAGTCAATTATTGAATCATCTAACTGAAGTCTTAGAAGTTTTGTGAAAAATCACCTTTCAGACAATTCATGGGAAATCTAACCATGTAGATAAAACTGTAATACATGAAGCTTCAATGACAACATTTAAATTCTAGTATTTTTATCTCAAAGAATATTAATAGAAAAGATAAGGCAATTCTTAATTCACTTTCTAAAATTGGGCTGACCGCATCTGGCAAATTTTAAGGAATAAAGTCTCTAAAATTATTGTGTAATTAAATTTGACTGATTATTACATAGCAGTTGTAGAACACAGCAATTTAAAATTTTTAAAACATTTACAATATATGAAATTAGAGATCTGTAATTTTTAGGCTTTTTTTAATATAATCATAACCAATTTCATCTTATATAATTAACGTTGTAGAATCTATGTACATCATTTTCTCTAATAAGGATAAAGGTGCTTCAGCATGTGTGGGTGTTTTTGCGCACGTGCGTTGGGCAGAAAGTTTGACCTAAAGCTACCGAATTTGGCATATATGTATCCTGGAAGGTGGAAATGTATGCCTCAGAGTAATTGTTTAAAGTTTTAATTAGAATTTTTATTAAAAATTAAGTTGAATCCTGATGTTTTTCAGTAATACCTTCCAAAAAGTAATACTGCATGAAAAGACATTTTATATCATTTCAGAATTAGAAAAATGCCTTTTTGAGAATGTCAATTTAATAGCTACATTTATTAAAATTTCGTTAATTTCTTAAACACTTTTTTTTAAATTTCTAAGCATACAATACATTGTTGTTCTGAAAATGAAATTGTTTTCATTGTTTCATCAAATATTAAATTGCGCGATTTTTTTTCTCTATTGTTGAAAGCCAAAGAAACAAGATCATGTTTTAACATCTACTTCATTTACGAGACGAGTAAAAAAAGTGAAATTTCAGTACTGTAAAATTTAGAAGAACCACACATTCATATTTTTTAAAGCATCATGATGTCTTACAATTAGTCTCAGTTAAAAAAAATCACGTAGGCAATAAGCAAAAAAACATGTAAGTCGATTAAAATTCATCGTTTTTAATGTTAACAAAATCATCTCCATGAAGTTTTATCTAAAATATTTGATTAAAATTAGATAAAGCTATTATATTGGACAAACTATCTTGTCACCAATAACGACTAGTGTAATATATACGAAGAACATCTTATTAAAAGTCAATACATCTGTTTTGCAAAATGTTTCAGGAATTAAAAAAAATTAAGTTTATTTGGTTTCTATAATTACGATTTTGTTGAAGGATCATTTCCTATAACTCTACGTAAAATTGGTGGGAAATTGTAGAGCAGTTATAGAAAAAACTTAATTGAATATGCTTGGTTTCGATAGACGTTATTAAATATATCAAGTTTTGAAAAAGCACAAAAAGAGAGCAAAAAGCTCATTTTGAAGTTTTTTGAAAATTCAAATTTAGAAAAAAAAATATTATTACATTTAAATTAATTAAACCAAAATTTAATCCTCATAAAGGGTAGCATTCTTCCAAATCATCTTTAAGAGTGTCAATTTTTGAAGAACCATTTATAAACATTGTGGAACCATTTTAGTTCCGAAAGTGGTGTACGACTTTTTACAAAATAAGTTATAAATCCCTCATGTCTTTTGTCTTTTCTTTGGTTATCTAGTTCTTCAGAGAAAATTCAAAAAGTGGTTATAGATATTCTTCTAGCATTCTGTTTCTTTCTTACTAAATTTCTAATTTCTCGACTCGAATCAAATCTCTAGTGACAGGAGAATCTGATTTAGTACCGATTTCTTTCTTTCAAGTCATTAGTTCTTTAAACACAAAAACACTGTTTCTCTTTTCGAATTAATAGAACAGGGATTGTGAACTTTGTTGTCCACATATGAATACTTTTTTCAATCACGTATTTACCAATTTTCACCTAACCGACAAACATTTCGAATTCTATTATACGCTTCATTGTTTATAACGGTATAAATTTTCGAACTGCATTATTACTATTCTAATTTCCAATTAGCTTGCATTTCATATGCCTAGAGTAAATGTCAAAAAATCTTACTAATTCACATCAGTTTTAATTTCAGCTTCATAAAATACTTTAAAAAATTTATCTTTCAGGTATATACTTATCAGACTTCGTAGCTTCTTTATATGAGCTTCTTTTTATTATCTTGAGCATCAAAATATGCTGCGTTTGTCATTGCGTTGATCTATTTCCCTTCGCTGAATGAAATATCCTATAGTTTAATTTAATTTTTGTTATCATTCATAGCGAGTAATTTTTCATAGACTAAATCTTCAATGGCCATTCTAGTTATTCCTAGTTCCTTTAGTTCTCATGTTTGTTTATTTATTTATAATAACATTAATAACTACTCATGCACAGCAGATATAAAAACAAGGCCTAGAGAATTAGGTATAAAAATAATTTTAATCTTGAATAAAGCAGTTCCTTTGCAAAAATTAATAGGTAAGGAAAAGAAAAAAAAAGAAGGGATGAAACAAAAGCAAAATAGAACAAAATATCAATTCCAGATATGCATATCACAAATATAAAACAATACACAAATAACAATGCAAGCATATACCTGCTACAGAAGAAATTCCATAACGAATTTACCCGTCTATTTAGGAAACCGTCTATTAGGAATCGACTATTTAGGAAAAATTTCAATAAATATATTCATGAAAAAGAAAATCTTTAATTTTTTTTTCTCAAAATAGCAAATTTTTTATTACAAAAATACAAAGGTTTCTTTATTCTCTAACAACAGCGTTTACATTTTATTTCTTCATTAACAGTTTTCCCTATATTTATTAAATTGAATCCACAAGTTTGATATATTTTGAAATGTGAACTTTAAATTCCTTTTTTCTCACCTTGCTTGCAATTGTTAATATTATAATTTTATTTCCTATTTTCATATCATTTCTATTGTTTTTTATATTAAGAAACAGCACATTCGTCTACATAGCTGTTGGTACTCTAGAAGTTCACAAACATGAAAACAAAGAACATATTTAGAATTCCATCCAGAAATGCCTTAAGCTCCAAAGCAATTTTGCAATGGAAAAAGGATATTAACACGATTTATGAAAACATTAAAAGTAAAGTATGTTGATGTGCTACTGAATTTCTTTTATTGCGTGCTGCATATTTGTATTTAAATTATATAAATATTTTAAATTTAAGAGCTCCTGTGTATTCAGTTCATTTTTACCAAACTGTCATTTCTAATATCATGGGATTTTTAAAAAAAATGTTTAGAGTTAAAATCGCTATAAAAGATTTAAACAAAAAGCTAACTTTTATGATTGATATTATATTACTAATATTTTAGGCAAAATATGAACATAAATGTTTTGCTTGTTGTATGATCAATTTAGTCTACAAGTAAGTCAATTTATGAAGTCCTACAATTGCTTAATTTGATAGTTTGTCTCCAAGAATGAATGTTTCTTGCAATTTGTATCTAACAATATCTAAGAGCTTGCTAACTCTTGTATATTATTTTTTGGATTTTAAAATTGAATGTATGAAATGCAATCATCATTATCGCTTTTTAAATATCAATATTATTGTATTATGAAACTTGCAACTTATTTATGTTCTCAAGAAAATATTCCTGATTTGATAAATGTACTAAATTTACTTCGTATATTTCTTAAAATCAAGAATTTCTTTTAACAGCTCTAATACTTAAATAAGTTTTGATATCAATAATCATTGTTTAAATGCAAAATTTAGACATTCAGATGTTATTTCTAAAGTAATCGGATTTCAGAAAATCTTTTCCACAGTGTTTAAATGAACTCCTACGAAACAGAGATAATATTAATAATTCCTTTTCTTTCTCCCCAAAAAATAGAAAAACCACCTAATATTTACATTAAAAATATATAAATATTGAATTTAGCGTCCCATTTAATTTGCTCTCTCATAACATATCATGAGACAAATCAGTAATCTTTCTAAACACTTAATTTTCTTATTCCATTAGGAATAAAGTAATATTTCGTTGAATTCATCATATAAAAACATTAAAATATGGCTAAAAGTACATAATGCAGCATCAACAATAAGGAATACTATGTATGGCATTCAAGGACACTTACAGATATAAACATATCTTCAGTTTTTGAATTCTTTCTGCTTTCCAGTTTCCAAAGATATTTCAAAGTATATCCGCTTAATAAAAAAATATTTAACTGCATTGTTTCTATATCTTTATAACATAAGAGGTTATAGAACAATATTATGGAAATATTGTAGAATATCTTGAGCTAATAGGGTACATTTGCATTTGCAAATCTGTGATATTACTTCAAAGCACATTTTTTGTCTCATATTAATGAAGAGAGTTTTACATAGCTAATGGGTGCTGAATGGATGCCTTGTAAAGTATCCGGACTTGATGAATTTGACAGTAAAAATGAAGATTCTTGAATACGCAAGAATGCTGCTGAAATCTCTTTTATGAGTCAAAGCAAAGTATTCTTCTTAACCTTCCAACATTCCCCACCATGGGAGCTATAAAATGAGAGGGGCACACAGAAGAATCAGTCGAGATAATTTTCTTCCTGTAGTATTGATGTCCATCAAGTTTTCTTTGGGCGATTTGTGACGTTTTGTATCGTTAGTAAGGTTTTGCTTATTTTATATTGTTAATTTCTGCAAGTGTTGTTTTTGTATATGCTCTGCTACATGTACTTTCGTATGTAAGAAAAATAACGTTAACAATTATGGTGTTTGGTGAGTTTTTAACCGCATAACTACGAGATAGAATATCTATAATAATACCAGTTCCTTACAAGATAAAAAAAAATTAAGAAGACATGCTATTTAACATATATTGGACTATTCAGTAAGTTCCTATTCAATTTCTATAGCTTGCAGTATTCATCGTTGTTATTAGCATTTGAAAATAGGCATTTTATAAACAAGCATGCCTTCCTCAAAACTTGTGTCCATTTGCCATCAACATTGATTTAAATGTCTTTATATGATATCAGCCTAAATACGGATTATTAAATATTTTATTTTCGGTATTTGATGCTGTTTAACTACCACAAAAATAGGAATAGTAATCATGCAGTTAAAATATTTCTTCTAATGGCAGCGACGCCTTAAGCGAAAGGAAAGATCATATATGTTACATGAAACTGAGATGTTTGAATTTCATATTTACCACCATCAACGTTGCGACAGATCATCGAGATTTTATGATTGTCAAACTAAAGCACAGCACTAATCACAAATAATTAGTTTTGGGAAATGTCAAAATTAGCATTTCATCACATTTGGTATCATCATTTTGAGTGTCTTACAAATTAAAAGTAAACTTTAATTGGATCGTGTTCCCACGTGAATTATTCGAATATAGCGTAAATAGTCCATTTTGAAATGTATTGATTACAATGTTGTTGAGGGAAATTTATAATAGAGTTATTCGAATGAACCGCCATCACTAAAGCTTAACTAGATAATTAACTGGATTTAGTATAATAGCAATTTGGTCAACCAATAGCAAATTAGAGTAAGCAATTGCCTAAAAGTAAAATTGACTAGTCGTAAAAGATGGTGTTTCTTGAGAATAATACTAGATCATATGAATTTTTATTCACAAGGTGATTGTTAGTTGATATGCTTTACCATTTCTTCCTTATCAATCTAACTTGTCATTTTTGGAATAGCATCTGATCCGTGTTTGATGAATTCGCAGAAGAGGAAAGTAATTGCTAATATCTGAAGGCCTGCAAATGGAACGTTCGGGAATATTTTTTTAGCATTTAGAGATAGATAAGACAAGAGAATAACAGAATGAATCTTTCCAAAAGAGACAAATCATTATAAAATACATTAATGCAAGCATTATTGAATAAATCTGTTATTTTAATACAAAAAAAACTTTAATTAACTCCCAGAAATCAGCAGTTACTTCCCTAATAGTTCATGTTCACTGATTTATCGTTGATCACTTATTTAAAGTGGAATTTAACTGGCAACTTAAGTTATTTCATCTGGTTACTACTTTTTCAACACTTTACGTTTAAAAGAGAGAGTACTTAATTGTATTACAAAACAAACATTATTTATTTATAATTTATTAGCTAAGGCTTCCACACTGAACGTGAACTGCATAATTGGGTATTTTGCAAAGCCCATCCATCACTTTTTGCTTAAATCAGGAAAAAAATAATAATTTCTACTGTGTTATTTAGCTATGCATTCTTTTCATAACATATACTTGTTTTGAAAATTTTTCCAGGGATAATGAAGAATTTTCCAATTATTGATTATAATATTGAAATCAATTAAAAATTCATTGTTCTGAAATTATTATTTCTTTAAATAAAAAAATCTTAACAATTATCACATAAGATAAACCTAATTGTTTAAAGAGAAAAACATATTAGAAATTAAGTATATAAAATGTATGTATACAAAATGAAGTATATAAGAATAATAGCATATTTTGAAAAAAAAATTACTGGATTTTAAAAAAAAATAATTTTTATCATATTTAATCACTTATTCCCTTAAGTTTCAGATTCAGTTTCGAAACATTTCATGTTATGCAAGCGTATTTTAGCGTATGTTTCTAATAGCAGAATTATGTTACAGCTCGTGTGATATTTGATATCCAGTTTCATAGAAAGATATTAAAATCAGTTAAGTATACTAGCTTAATTATGTTAAAATCAGAATCAGCTTCAAATCCAAATTGAAAAGTAAAAGGGGTTCTTCAACAGTAGAAATACCAACAGGAATATTATATTGTGTGAAATTCCTCTGATTTTAGAGCAAAATATCAAAAGAATAAACGCTTTGGAACAAGACAAATAAATGGAAGTAGAGAAATGTATCGTTTAACAATATAGCTCAACTGTCATAATGTGAAGAATATTGATATTTATGTGAAAAAGATAATTTATTAACTTTTAAAAGGTCGTTTCTTTCCATTATTCTTGATTGTTTATAAAAAACTGTTTAGAACACATAAACAGGAAATAAAAATAAAGAAGTTGGAAAAATTATAAACTTCTACGAATAATATGGAAAGTTAGAAACAAAAATTAAACAAAAAATGTGTTATTCACAAACAATATTTTCTCACAATATAACACCGATACAGTTGTACTAAATAGGCAGATATCATTTCGTTTGTATTAACACAAGTCTGAAACTACTATCCTCTTCTTGTAACGAAATATATAGAAATAACTTTGATTTTTAAAAATGTAGATATAAACATAATTAATTCCTCTTGACATGAATGTATTTATGTAGGTTAAAATACTTAGTAACATTCGTAATTGTGATGATATGTGTATTTTTTTGTAATTATGTAATACATTTGTAAAATTAAGTATATGATAATTATCATATTTTAAACTTGATTATTTCTGTGTAATTTTCTTCATGACTAAAAAATTTGAATAACTTAATGGTAAGGTATAATATTTAGACCTCTGATAGTTTTTGAAGTGATATAGATAATTAATTTGGCACTGTCTATAAAAATACATAGTTCAATAAATATTTCATTTTGTGTAATAAATGAAAATTTGAGCGACTAAAGAGTAATAAGAGCATTCCTTATTAAAGCATTTCTAAATTACCATCGAATATGTGTAGTGCTATCCGAACTTAGAATAATCAAGCACTTGTAGAAAGGACTTTCTTAATTTTGCCACGAAATAAGAGCGATATCTGGAAGTAAATACATTGTAATTAAAATAAATTAATAATTAATTTACAGATAAAAATTTTAATTACAGTTATAGAATGGTAAGGGAAATTATATCCCTTTCAGGGAATAATGGAATATTATTCCCTGAAGAGGATATAATTTATTATTCTAGATAAAAATAAGCAACACATAGTCATCCTTCAACGTAACAAATATCTGAAGAAATTTCGAATATAGAGGGAAAATAATAAACCCTCTAAATAGTTACTGATTGTTTGATAAAAATTTATTCTTCTTAAAATTAACAATTTCTAGTTCCAATTTTGTAACTGTTTAGTGCTTTTGATACATACATCATACGTAATTTACAATAGTATTTACATTATTCTTAATGCAAATATACTTCTCAAGGTGTCCAATTTCTTATTCAGTGCACACAATATTTAGAATTTCATAAAAATATTATGTAAGACAATTCGAAAGATATTTGACGAATTGTTAGAAAATGTATAAAATGTACAGTAAAAGCCAATGTTGTTAGGAGTGTATAATTAGATATATCACTCTGATGAGCTAGAATGTATTCGAAGATACAATGTTGTAAAAAAACAAACCAATAGTTGTCAAATAGATCATTATTTGAAGATAAATAATTTTGAAAAATATGTGAATATTTTCATTTTTGCAACTACTATTTAAAATGAGCACACAACAGCAATATATAGCTTCTTGTGAACAATATAAACATGGATTGATGTTCTGACGCCGAGTTTGGAATTTCAGCCACTGCGTAGTAAGTATAAAGTTGCGTGTTTTCAACTCATAATCAAATTAGCATGCACAAACACAATATTGCAAAACAACGCCATCTATATGTTTCAGTTGACACTTTCAACCATGGCTTCCTATGCGATTCTTATTTGTGTGTTCTACCTCATATAAAAGTACGAGCATTGAATTTAAAATCGCTCATTATTATAATTTGTATTATGTTAATTTTTGAAGCCTAGTTTCGAATTCATCTCTAATATCTTGGCATGCACATTGAGCAAAATAAATAAATCTGATATTTTTAGAAATACCTGTACAATAAATCGATGCATTTAATTTTGGATAGGTATTGCGATTAAAGAAATAGAATTAGTTTAGAATTTTTTCACCAAAAAGTGTGAAAAAGTAATTTTTTTCTTTAAAATTAATAGCAAATGCAGTTTTTTAATATTTCAAATAGGTTGATTTTTGTAAAGTGGACTTTTAAAAAGATTAAAGTGAAATATTTAAGTTAATACTTCACCAATAAGAAGACTTAAACTAATGTTTTATCGAGTTTCGAAAAAAGAGTGTTTAAAAAGCAAAGGCAGACACTTAAGGAGCTGTTTTTTAGATAAACCGTATTCAACATTTTTTTCTTTCTGAATTCTTTCACTCAGCAATCCATTTAATTCTTTCTCAAAAGTATTTAATTTAAAAAAAGATACAGGATCGTGATACATTTAAATTATTTTAATGATGTTCATAATAATTTCGACCTCAAAATTTCAATTTCCATTAGTATGCATTTATTAGTGTAGTAAAAAATGTGAATTAAATTTAAATAAACAATAAAAATATATTTTTGCAATTAAAAAATTATAATTGAAATAAACGGGTGTATAATAATTTGGGTTAATTTTTAGTGTACCATAATTTTCAACATATAAGATACATACATACTTTTCAAAGCACTTAGATTATGGCTTCATTATTCTTCTATAAAATTTAAGAATTTTGAGAAGAAATAAAACATTTTTTATCAAATTCAACACCTGATAGAATATTGCCGCAAAAGGAAGAACTGGACATAATCAGCGTAGCTCAGTGTTACTTTGTGAACCGTTATTCTATACATTTTCGTGACAATATGAAATAATCAAGGCCCGACTCGCTTATACGGTTTACTATTTATTTTTTGAATGAAAAGAAAAATTTGCATATCGCATAAGTTTATATATGATGTAGTTTTTAAGCGAATTTTCTGATGAATATTTAAATATAATTGCGTTAAAAAATGTCTTACAGCTTATACAAGTAAAAAAAAGTCAATTCATAATCGAGATGTTACGAACAAAAAACTTTCTATTTGGAAATATTAATAAAATGCAAGTTTTAATATAAAGGAAATCCTGTTTCTTAAATATCATCGATTATGCATCCTCAAACTACGTAAGCGCAATTTTGTAATTTCTAATCTATTTAAGCATTCGGGGTAATATAAATAATTTTTGTCATGATATTAATACTTGAAATGAGAATAAATTCTATGCCCGAAACTTAAAAACTGTCTACGGCTCAATGCTTCCCTCAAGGGGAACTTCTTGCTTTTGGAACAAAGATTACTCGAGCTCAAGGTCTATTATATACTCCCCAGATAGACCTCTAATTTTTCCCATGCACTTGTGCAGCTATTTTCTGATCCACTGGAATCGGAATGGTAATATGGCTGATGGTAAATTGTGAAGAATAAAAGCTCTGGGGACAATCATGCAATATAGTTGGGAAGAATGACGGAACATATTTTAAATATTAAAGAGTATTGTGGATTTAAAAGGATGAATGGTGCTTGTTTAGTTTTACTATGAACGATACTTGTTTATCGCCAAAGCCATCGCCAGTCAACTTTCGAAATTTTGGTGTCATATATAATGGGGTTAAGTGCTCCTGGCATAATCTGAATCTGCTCGGAAATTTAACCATCCATTGCCGGAATACAATGTAATAAGTCACTAAATAATACAAACCTGGTCCAATTATCGCGGCATCTTATTTATAATGGAACCTGCCGATCTTTGGAATCTGATATTTATTATTAAACCAAGTACCGTAGCAAGTAATTGAATGTCGGGTCAAATTAGCATTCAGAGACATACAGCGAAGGGGAGGGGAGGGGAGGGGATAGTATTTGAAGAGCCAACTATTTGCCCGTCGTACTAACTCGGCTTGAAAAAAGTATGCTTATGTTTTCTTAGCCATACAGAAAGTGGTTATGGTAGCGTCTTACTACCGTCAGTCAGTGTATCTGATACCCACCGTTACTTTTTTCCAGAATCACATCACTAAACTGAAAACTTGAACTATAACCCGCTATTAACTGCCGAATTTTTAGGTGAGATCATTGGAAATTACAGCAAGAAATACTCAAATCCTCGTTACAAACAGTAAAAATGCTGTTTTCAAATTGGAAAGGTTACAGGTTAAATGGTATTCGACTTTAACATATCCCACTCTAGAATTTTTTAGGCCATTTTATATGAAGTGTATGGTAATAGTAGCCAATAAGTGAGAACAAGAAATGCACGAACAATGTAACATATGAAATGGAATAAAAAGGCCATTCTTGATTTAGGCTCTTTGATGAAAATTCAGATTTATAAATTAATTAGCAAGAATGAAACCCTAGTAAGATTTCAAATTATATTTATTTTGATTTAATTAAAATGTTTGCCTATATTTTTGAGATAGTGTTGATTCAATTTTACTATCAGCTATAACTTGTATTACCAATAACTTCAGTATATTAATCATCAAATTATTTTATATGAATAGTTTAATTTAATGAAGAGTCATTAAAGAAATTCATTAAATATTTTAAAAATATATGTAAGTTTTTTGTTATTTTTCTAATGCTTTGTATTACAATGCAGCAAACATTTTACAATTGATTTTTTTTTCAATTTTCTGTATTAATTATTTGAATATAAATTTAGCATTTCAGAACATGCATTTTTATTTAGAAAATTTTTTTTTAAATATTTAATTGACCTCTCAAAGAATAATTAAAATATTAAATATATTTCAGAATTATAAAAGAAAAATTGAATATGGCAAAACAATTTCTTAGTTGAATTAGCGTTTTTAAATACTACTTACAATCGTAATTTACGTAATTAAGCAATTAATAATAACTTAACATCTGCATGGGGATTTGTTAAGCTTTGAAATAATTCAATGTGAATTAAGTTAAAATCAGCATACTAAAGTAAGTATATTAAACAATTTTTCATTTTATAATTTTTAAATCTAGACCTAATAGTAAATAGTTTAAAATACTTGACATTCTTTTAAAATTCATATATCTTTAAGTCAGCATATTTTTATGGTTTATATTAGAATCTATGAATATTGTCCAGTAGAAATAAGGATAAATTGTTTTTAAATCGATTTCTGCAAAATATATTTTTCAACTTAGAAAAGTGTAACTTTTTTATAACAGCGCATTACTGACAGTTTTTTTTTATATATAAGAGAGATGATTTATAACCACAAGTTTTTGTTTGAACATGCAACTGCATACTAGTTTCTCATGAATGAAAAATAAATCTTAGAAAATTCATCTTTCAGATAAAGATTAAATTGAGTTTTGTAAAATATTTTTCCCTATTAGGAAAAAATATTTTGCATTTTCTTTCTGTAAAATAAGAGATGAAAATTATTACTTTGAAATAGTTCTTAATTTTTTGCTAGGTAGGATTAGGAAAAGCGTAAACAAAGAAAACATAATTAAATATGCAGAAAATTTCGTATTATATTTTAAGCATATGATATAAGTGACCCTTTTCATTAATACATAAATTTATTAAGATTTAGGATATTGAATAAAGGCAGGATTTTTTTTTTGTTCACTACAAAATATTATTTAACATTTAAACATTTGAAATGGGTTTTAGATTACAGTTGTATCAATAAAAACTCCATTCATCAGCTTCCTTAATGTTTTAAACTCAAAAAATTATGTTTTTTGGCGTTTGAAATGTTTGGTCTTTGTCGATGTTACGATAAATTGTCTGTCCGAAAGAGTATTGGTAGGATAATTGGCGATATTTGGTCTGCCAATTGGCGGTGTGAGAACCATTATTATTTAAACGAAATGCTTACAAACACCACCAGATTATGAGAGATAACTTTAAATGCATTTAAATTTTAAATGTATAATACAGTTTATTCAACAAAAATAAATTAAAAATGTTATTAATTAAAGTTGTCAATTTGGAAGTACGAATAGATAAATATAAAACCTTCTTTAAAAAGTTGATAAATCGCACAAACTTGAGAATAAATTTACGACACTATTCAATAAATATTTAAAATGTAATCAGTTAAGAAATGGAAGAAACATAATATAAAGTGACAGTACACTCACAATAAAAGAGATCGTCATTCTTATTCGAAGATTTATAAAGACAGCTAAAATGTGTCCGAAATAATTGACAGCCTATTTCAAAGTGGAATGGATAATATATCCAAATAATCTGAAAACTCACTACGTCTTGCAGGGAGTTAGCTGTAAAGTCCCTCTATATTATAAATAGCTTAATAAACGAAAATTAATATCTAAATTGATAGCATTTCACACTTAAAAAAATAAGAAGACTTCGAATTACTAATTCACATAAGTAAAAAATGAACTATACATTGAATAATTAGCTTAGAATATATTTGAAACAGTTCTTATATATATATATATTTATAAATTAATGTATGTTTGGTTTATCTTATTTGAATAAGTATTTTGATGAACAATTATCAAACTACAAAGAATATTTTGTTTCCTTATTCTTCAGCTATTAATTTTTGATAAGTTTGAGCATTCTTGGTTTTACACTAATTAATATATAATGGAAATTCAATAACAGGTTTCAAAACACCAAGGTATTTCTTTATTTCGTTACTATTTTTGAATAACTTATTTCTCAAAATTTATATTGTGATCCAAAAAATAATTCTGTTTTTTTTTCTTTTTTTTTTTGAAATTTAGGATATTCCATTATCAAAAATTCTTGATAAAAATTGACATCAAAAGTAAACTAAGAATTTTCCATTTCTCAATAATGAAGTATCTTTTGGAGCAGTAATTTTGAGCCATCTGATAATCTGGATTTTCATAGAATTTGATGAACCAATAATTTTAAATTTATTCTTTAAATTCCACAAATTTATCTTCTTAGATTAATATTTTTATATAAATAAACTTGGCATGATATTGAATTTAATTTACTTTTCAAAACACTAGCCTATTACGAAAAAAGCAGAAAAATGTAAGATTATCTAAATTTCAGAAAGAAAAAAAAGAGAGAAAAGAAAGAAAATATTGGTTGGAAGTACACTTTTTCGGTGATAGCCTGGAATATCTAAAATGTTTCTGTGTTTTGATAAACCCAAAGAAACATCTCCACAAAAACTTATTGATCGAATAAGCTGAGATCAAAGAAATGCTGAGTATACATCAAAAAATCTCAAAGAAAGAATCGCATACTATAGAAAAAAGAAGCAAAACTTACAGAAGTGAGACTTCCATGCTTCGTTTATAATATCTTGATTCATGGTTGGCAAGTAAACAGGACTCGTGGCGCAAACAGAAAAAAAATCACACTTCCATAAATTAAATTTTTCTAGAAAAGATAAAAACTTATATCTAATATAAAAGACAAATTTCTGATAAAAAAAAACAACATTTCCCCTTAAAATTCGACGAAAAAATACGAGCATCTGTTGATAAAAGAATCAACGCAATTTGAAATGTTATAAAAACAAACCAAGAAAGAAAAAGAAAAAACACTGGCATTAATGAAAAAATACCAAAAAAAACTACTAAATTTATGGTATTACATCTATTTACCTTAAAACACATTCAATATTTAATTCTCAATAATGTATTTAAGAATTTTAAGTCACAAAAATAAATTCATTTTGTATTCAAATGAGTTCTAATTAAATCAGAAGCCCAAATTAACTGACAAAACTATCAAATAAATAAAGGATAAGATAATATTTAATTTTCAGAAACTCGGAGAAATCAAAAATATATTTTCTTGAATTTTCTTTAATACAAAGAAATTGAAGACTAGAAAAATATTTTGAAGTCTTACAAGATGGTTAAAATTAAACGGATTAAATCCAGGAACAGGTAATAATTTTGGTTCTTCTGAACGGCTCTTAATAAAAAAAAAATAATACGAATATTCAAATTTGTGTTATGCAAATCATGTTCTAGGTTTAAGTTAAAAAGTAGTTTGAAATTTCTCCAATAGATGGCGTTATACTGCTCTGAAAACGATACTAAGTGTTAAAACAGATCATTCACCCATCGCGAACACGTTGCTGAACTAAGATGATGGAATATTGTTAATAATGAGCAATACTTTGGCAGCAATTCTCACTTATCACCGAATGAAAAGCTTAAGTAGAGGACAGTGCTCATAACGAAAGTTAAAGACATGATTTATACACTTGAAGAAACTTATTGTCTAGTTTGTTTTTTTTTATATATATTCAACTGAGCCAACTATTTAGGAGGAAGTTGCAACAGCTGAAATTTTCTGCAAGTTCTTCCTATTGTAGTTAATTACCTATAGTACGATTATTGGATGCTCCATTGTCAGCCTGTGGCTGGTTTTATGTAAAATTCCTTACAAGATGCATACCATGAAACAATTGAAATAGCAAAATCACTTGCATCTGTGTTGGCATTGCGTCGTGCCTTTGTCTTCCATTTTCTAATGAGGATTCAAGTAGATGAGCATTGGCAATCCCATATTTTATGAGCAAAGGGAGTTCATTTCAACTGTGAACATATAGAACTTCCGTATATTTTTATCTGCCAATTTTTATGCCATGCAACATCAGTCGTTACATTCCTCATATATCACGTTATGGTATGGATTCCCAGGGAATTTCATTTTGAGCCCTTACTTATTCGAAAAAGTCACAGTAAACAATTTTTTTAATAGAATTAAAGTGAAAGAAGCAGTAGAGTCCTGAAAGATCAAGTTGTTCATATGTTAAGATAAAAAGGCAGTTTGGTCATCACAATGTTCGTGCAAGACAAAGCAATTGATAGTACGAAAAAATGTGTGAAAAATACGATTCCAACTAACTTCCTTGATGAAGCCATCATCTTTCGTATTTCACCACTTCCTGACTAGAAAGTTCATTACATTTGAACCTTAGTGACTTTTTCTGTGCGGTTTTACTTAAGATCATATTTATCAAATACATGTAACTAAAAAGGTGACATAATGGATGCCTCTTTCATCCGACATGTCTCCTACATTTTTTATTCATATGTTGATAACACGATAGTGCACTGTCAGTATATTGTTGGCCGGTGAAGCATGCGCACAAATGAGATGGATGTGTAAATAAATAACATTTTCTGTTATTCTTTGATTTATGAGCTGTTACCTTCCTTTCTATTTAGTTAAAATGAAATTTTTCCACAAAGTTTTCCACTGTTTTTTCCGCTTGGCAGTACTGGTGTTGTAAGCATTTACGTACTGTCTGTTTAATTTTGATATACCTGTAAAATTAGGAGAATGGAAATAATTTATTTTTAAATATTATTTCCATCAAATTGCTGTTAAAAAATTGTGAAGTTTGCATTCAACATGTTAAAATAATTCTTAGGCTTCCTTACCATTGCAGTTTTATTTATTAGAAATGCTGCCAAATATTCCACAATTAAATGAGTTAAATATGTTTTGTATAACTGCATATTTATGCAGAAGAAAGATAAAGTATATTTTAATAATTATTAGTAGTAAATTTCCGATAATCAAAATTTCTCTATTTGGTCATTATAATAAATTTTCTATTAAATCGCATCAGTTAAATACTACTCTAGAATTTTGATGGTGCGTTAAAAATGCTATTTCTGAAATTATTCACTTATTGAAAAATAAATTATTTTCAACTTAAGTAGAGTATTAATATATTGTAAATATATATATATATATATAT
>JAPMOR010112576.1:1149566-1259238 GCA_026543865.1 Argiope aurantia | reverse complement strand
AAATTGACATTACAGTAATTTTTGGGAAATTCATTTTTAATTAAATTATTAATGAGGTTGTTTGATGCTTCAATATAGGAGTTTTTATTATTGCAAACCTTTTTGATCCTGTTAACTTGTGAGAAAATTAGATTTTTGAAAATTTTAGAGTTTAGATTGGAATGGTAGTTACATAGTTTTGTTATTTTGAAGTTGAATTCGTCCCTTTTATCGTATATACCGACTATTGTTTTATCATTATCAATTTCGATTTTTAAATCCAGAAAGGTAGCCTCAAGTTGATTTTTATTCGTTTCTGTTAGAATTAAATCTTTTGGATAGCAATTAGTTACAATATTAGTATTGTCGAAGTCAATCAGAAGTAGGTCATCAATATATCTCCACCCGCTTTTGTATCTGTTCATCTGTGTTTTAGAAGTAGCTGCATTTGCGCTCTCTAAATACTATGAAGTTTTTACCTGTTCCATTTTTGGTTTTTGTTTGAATAGATAATAATTTTTGTTGCGATTTTGAAATTGTTTTGCTTTCGTTTTCATTTTAGTTTAGTTTTCAAACTATTTCTTATATTTATATATATATATATATATATATATATATATATCCTTTAAAAAAATCTTTTCTTAATACAAAATATTTTTTTTCTTAAAGATTTTAAGCTACCTCCATTTTAATTTACAATAAGAGTTCTTTGCCATTATCGTGTATATTCGTTTAAATAAACTGTAAATATTTAATTGAATCAAAAATCCAATTATAATCTTAAATTACTAATTGTATGGATTTCAACTAAGTTTCGGGCCGCGGTGGCCTGGTGTTAAGATCTCGGCTTGTGAGCCGTAGGGTTTCAGGTTCGAGACCCGATTCCACCAAAGAACCGTGGTGTAAGGGGGTCTGTTGTACCTTAAATCCGTCATGCCAAGCGTCCTCCCGCTGGTGTGGTGTGGAGAGGGGGTGCCAGCTCTGGTGTCGTCCTCGTCATCTGATCGCGGTTCAAATTTACGAGGTCCGTCCCAAAATAGCCCTAGTGTTGCTTTGCAAAGGGACGTTCATATAACTAAACTAAACTTCAACTAAGTTTCTTAATTGATTAAAAAATTCATTATTTCTATTTAAGAATGCCTCAAAATATTTGTTTTTAAGTACCAGGATTTTTATCCAGATTTACCATTCTTTCTTTTTCTCTTTTTTTTTTTATCTTGATAAAAATATATTCAATATTATTGTAGCTCGAATATTTTCAATAATGACAGTTTTGCAGTTACAATAATATTTCTGGTTCATAAATCACATTTGATCTTAGCCACTTTCATGGTTATTTTAAAGATTTTATACAGTTATTAGAAAGAAATGTATTGAGAAAAATTGAAATCAGACGAAATAATTTTAACTAGTATCTGGTACAATAATCTCAAGAAAAGAAAAGAGACTAAACGTATTATAAAGTCTTTAATTATAAGAAAAGAAGACGAAAGTGAAAATTAAGTGAAGAAGAAAAAGTATGATAAAAAATGAAAAAGAAGAAAAAATGAAGTGATTAAAGAAGAATGATAGATGTAAGTAAAGAAGAAGAAGAAAGAAAGACACCTCCTATTTGTTTCATCGCAATCATTAAAGAATTTATTAAACGTTCTAATTCAGCTCAAAACAGCCGAATGATTCCCAAATTTCGAAATAAAAGAGGAGAAACTTAATCATAATACCAGTTAGATAGTGATTAGGGATACCAAGCTAATGGGAATAAATACCATTTGCACATCATTTATGAAAATGCATTTATACAGAGAAGTAGACGAAGACAACTTCCTGAATCAATAATTCATTTGGGGTTACGTGATCAAAAGATGAAACAAATCCTTTTGACTATTTATATGACGTTACTTATTCCATATAGAAAGTATTTAAACAGAAAGTAATCAGGCATTTAAAAACAGATGGAATACATTAAAAAGAAAACTTTGATTTAATGTTGAAACTTGCTTTCAAGAATAAAAAATTGCTAATAAGTAATGCCGATTGCAGAACCCATGATAAATGTTAATTATGTTGGGAAAATTAGTAATTATTAATGTACTTAAATACATTTTAATAAAATTTATGTGGTATAAATAAACTTCAAATACCATTAGGCTCTTATATCCTTGTATTTTTTACCTGTTTTAACACTAGACCGATCCAGATTGATTGATTATCCTATTTGTTAGATAGACTCCTATTCTGAAATTTGGTGAAGGACAAAATCGAAGAACCATGTAAATGTAAATTGATGCTTCTCATTTGTGTTCTAAGGATAATGCAAATCCGGATTGTAATCAATCTTATAGTACAGAACATTGATAAATGATTCTTCTTATGTTCTTCTTGGAATATCTAAAGTAGATTGTCTCATAAATAACCTCTTGAATTAATATTACTTATTCCTTATTGCTTGGCTGCTTTAATCATAAACTTCAGGTTCCTTTAAAATTAAAACATTATAATAAATATGTAAAAATAAATTTAAACAGGAAAAAAAAATTACAGAAAGATGGAGAAATAGGGAAATACCCATTTTTAGAGCCTTAATGTAACTTAATTTATCAAATTGATTCTCATTTTGAAATTAAATATTAATTATATATGACCTATCAGAAGATGGGGAACTCATCAGATTCGACCTCTCACTTTTTTAAAAATTTAAATTGTGTTATCAATCTGAAACAATATTTATTTTAAACTTTAAATTAAATTAACACACAAAACCACCTTAAATTTAATGAAATCGAGAATGAAGATATTAAACTTTAATTTTCTAAAATTGATGTCTGAATACTATTCTGAACAAGAAGTACCTGGAATGATGGCATGAAATAATATGTATAAATTTATTAGTCTAATCTTTGCATCTCCTTCAATGTAATCTACTCAGATTACAATGCATTTCTTCCAATGGTTTTACTAATTATCAAAACATGCCTTAAGTCGCTTTTATGAAGCCTTTTAAAATTTGACAAGCATTTTCTTTTACTGAATTTATGGATTCAAAACGGTGATAATAAAGAGTCTATTTCAACCGTGAAAATAAGATGAAAAAATCATAGTTGAACACTTCTCGCACAATTTCTATTAAATATTTGGTATAAAAAACTAACGAATAATAATTTCACTGTAAGACGACGCATTATCGTAGATCGAAAGTCATGAGTTTTTTTGACACATTTCTGAACGCTTGCAAACGCTTCAAAACATTAAAACAATAATCTTTAATGTTTTTCTTGTTGAATTCGTAATGCACAACTCCGTGATAATCAAAGATATAATTGTCAACATAATCTTATTTTTTGAGTAAATTGAGGTAATATTTTCGATTTTTTTTATAATTGTCATTTACTTTCTTATTGATCTGCTTCTCAATGAAAATATATCCAAGTTTCATCAGCGGTACCAATGACTTTCAGAAAGGAATCATGTTGAGAAGAAATCTCTCTTGCCACTTGAGCACATATTTTATTTTGAGCGTTGCCACTCTCTTGCCACTTGAGCACATATTATTAATAAATTTAAATTTCTTGGAATAATTCTAGAACCGACGCGTCGCAATTGTTTAAAAGAAAAGAAATGCTGTAGAAACGAGTTAAATAATTTGTCTTATTATCAATGGCGTTTTTTAAGCACCAATTATCCGAGCTTATCGTCATCTTGATTATTAATTGAAGATCTGCCAAATCACGGGCTACTGTATTGGCTTAGAGGTAAGGTCTCGGCATGGGGAAGGAAGTTTCCCTGTTCGAAACCCAATCCCACGAAAGATCTATTATATCTGTGAATTGGCTGATTGTTTAGGTTTTTTGGCCCAAAAGCTATATCTGACTATGCTGTGCCAATAAAATGGTAAAAAAGTATTTCAATGATATTAAAAGGTTGTTTAAATTAGATAAAGGACAAAATTCCTATAACAAGTAGATGCATTAAAACAACATTTAAAAAGATCCAAGAAAAAAACTAAAGTTCGTTAATTACTGATAATCGAAAAAAAAATTCAAATGGATAAAAAATCCTAAATAAAATGTCACAAACTAATGGTTTGTGCATAATTTAAAAATATTTGGGTGAAGTTTTTCACTCACTAGTTCACGCATGTCTAGGGAAATGTGTAGCAAGAATTCTTTTTAATCACTGGAACTGTGATGTGTCGCCGGGTGGGATGACGGATCTCTGCTTTTGGCGATTTGTTGAACATTCTGGCACCCCCGACATCGGAATGAGAGATTATATCAGACTTATATCGGAATGAGAGAATGTTTATAAAAGTTGTTAGAATGTTTCATAATAACGATAAACATTTTGAACGAAGCATGTTGCGTATTTTCTGGTTACAAAGATATTTTATAACCAAATATAAAATCATTATATTAGTGATTTCCCAAACTGTTTATATTAAGAATATTGGCTGAGGTGTCTAATAATAATGAGGTGTCTAATAATAATTTATTGATTAAATATTTTTATCTGATTTAACATTTTAAAAGACAAGCAATTCTTGAAATGTACTCCAAAAATAGAAAATGCATTGAAAAAAAATTGTTCAAAATTGATTCCCAATATTAATTTTTTTTCTTCATGTTTGAATAAGCCGTTTATCTTCTTCCGCATTTAAATAGCCTTCATTATTTAATTATTCTTGAATAAGAGAATTGTGAATTATTTTATTGCAACCGAAGAAAAATAAATCGTCTAGACATAAAATTATTTTTCAAGGATAGATTTCGAAATATTTTGCTAAATATTTCGAATAGACTTAAAGCTGTTTCTTAGAATATTGGTTACATTTTCCTGTTTAGTATAATAGTTTTATTTTGGATAACATGGTTGCCTTTTGTACTTTTTGTACATACGTTTTTAAATGGATTGTTTTCTTAAATTACTTAGAATCTTGTGTTATGATGTCAAGAAAATAATTCATTCTACAACTTTTTCTATACTATCCAGTTAATTAATAAATGAAAGTTTAAGGGATACTAATTATTTTTACAATTTCAGCAAACAAGAGGATTTAAGTATTTCTTACCATTTCTGATTAATTATAGAGGTATTTACGGTGGTTTGATTTTCTGCAAGAAGAAAAAAAGTGCAGTTATTTTTTTATGTGATTTTAACATAGATAATTAGTAAGAATTATGTCAGGGATCGTTTCGAGAAATATCGCCATCTCGTTTTTTTTTTATTACGACTTATTGACGCATCAATAATTTTTCTTTTTTTATTATCTAATTAGATGGAGAATATTTTCTTTCTGACGCAAGTGAGATTCGATAGAATACTTGAGGCGTTTGTAAATAATGTGTATATTTTATATAAAATTATTGTGTTTTCGAGTGATACAATTTTGAAGTTTAAAAAACAATTGATTAAATTATAATATGGCCCACCTTCCCGGTGTTTAAGTGGTTAAAGTCTTTTTACTCACTAGAGTTCTTATAGGTTAAATCATGACATATATAAAGAACAATAAGGTAAAAGAAACTTGTATCTTATAGGCTCTTCACTTCGTTGCTTTATACAGGATAATTCAAAGTTTTATAAATTGATATATGAAGTTTCAGAAGATTGTCATTTTGGTTGGCTGGAATACAGAAAATATTCCTAGATACCCCCCCCCCCATAGGGAAACATACACATAGGTTAATTTCACTTGAAGATTAGAGAAAAGAATATATCCAGTCATCAAAAATAAGTCGAGATTCTGCATCAGGTGTTATTCAGTTATCCTGAAGCCTGTTCTGGAAAATTACATAAGAACAATTTAAACTATTAATACTAAAATTATTCAAACAACTGTTTAATGAAATTATGGTGTGTGCCTGAGACGCAAGGGTATCACTACAATATTTCATTTCCCTTTTTTTTTTAAATTTGAATGATGAATACGAATTGCAGTTTCTCTCTTTGGATACATTTAAGGAAAACTGAATACATTTAAAAATATATTTCTACATTAGAAAAGAAATATGCATAAATATATGTATTCAAATTTTATTTTATCCTTTCAAATGTGTAAATACATAAATTTGATTTACAACAGCTGCATCAAAATTAATTTTTTACTCGGTAAGACGAAGTGAATTTATTCAGTCCATGACATTAAAAAATAGTTATTACTTTTCAAAATTCCTATATCCCCGAATGCAAACATTTACATAAAATAGGGAAATAAAGGAAAATATATTATCATTTGCAATACCTTTTCTAACATTATTCTTCCAGGAAACATACAACTCATAAGCCATTAATTTGAATTATATGACTTGTATGATAAATTTATTTCGATAGAAGGAATGCCGTATATTTAAAAGAAGTGTTTTTATTAATTATACTGTGTTTGAGAGAAAATTAAATCAAATTCAAAATAAATAAATATTAGCTCAATATTTTTCTTTCCTTTAATACGCTTAAATTAAACAACATAAATGAATTGTAAGGATACTAAATGTATGTATATTTTGCATTAAGCAACCAAAACTGAAGAAAAAAGCATCATACCACAAAGCATTCATTATATCACATCACTTTCTAAACATTTTCAAAAACTATAGTGTTTTATTTTGTACAATTATCCATTTATACTATCATGAATGTTATGACAGATAAACTAATTGAACTAATTGTTAACTAATTGATTAGATTAACTAATTGATCAGATAAGCAAAATCTTTGTCTTTAATCAATATACTTCATAACCTTATGTGAACCTTTTTGTGATATTTTAAGTTCATAATTAAGGATTTTTTGACTTAAGACGTGTAGCAATAAATCAGTTCAATTAAACTAGGAATATATAATTTTTGTGAAACAAATAATTAATATTCTTTGGATCTTCACTGACCTATAAAAATTGAGTAAAAATTATACAATATAAATTACAGGAATAGAGAAGTCCGAAGAAATAATTTTATTATTAAAAGTCCTAAAAATATTTTGAACCCAAATCAGTCAGTAGTTAATAATGAGAAATTCTGAAGGTATCGTCATAACATTTATAATCAACAACAAAAAAAAAACTTATTTCTAAGGAGATACGTGCATAACTGTTAATTCCGTAAAATTTCTGAGTTAGTTTAAATAAAATGAAATAGTTAGTTTAAATAAAATAAAATGAGTTAGTTTAAATAAAATGAGTTAGTTTAAATAAAATGAAATAGCAGAAGTAAGTTTAAAAAAGGTGCCAACATTTGCACATATGGTTGTCTCTATTTAAAAAAATCAAACAAAAAAAACATGTATAGGAAAATGTATTGAACTCAATCTACCTGTAGGAAAACAATATAAAAGTACATTTGAAGGCATTTTCTTTTTGAGATTGCTAACACACACATGTCAGGTTTCCTTAATTTTTTATGCTAATAAAAAATTGTGAAATTTTTTTAATAAAGAACGTTTTGTATAGATATCTGTTCTTTATTATATACTAGCCGCCTTTGGTCACCTGCCGGTTCGCCAATCTTAATGTTCGTTAAAATTTTAATAATTAAATATTTTATGTAACTTCTAGTTTAATAGCTTCTTCATCAAGATATTTTAAAGCTTCAAATTTTGATAGTCATATAATTCATTAATAATATTATAAAGGCCTTCAGCCATATTGTAATATGTATCTCTCTAATTTTCTATTAGCTCCCTTAGAATTTATGCTTTAAATTAAATTGGAAATGGCTAAATTTCAATTAATATAAGAACATTTTTTACTGAAACGAAGCCTTTTTTTAAAAAATATGAGTACTGAAAAGAGAGTCGCTATTTAAACCTTATGGGCACTAAAAAATATCTTTCTTAATTTATGTAATATCTCAAGAAGTTTTCTACAAACTTTTCTCAGATTCATCATGAACTGATCAATTAATTAAAAATGTTTAATTTGAAATGCATCAAATTCTAAGAAAATAAACAATCATTTGAAATAATCGGTAGGAAATATGCTAAGCCCTCAAAACCAAGTCCATATCCGTTGGAAATTGAATTGCCAACAATCAGAACACATAGCGCATCCATGAATTTTCAACGCCAATTATGATAACACAAATGCGTGAATTTTCTACGCCAGTTGAGGTAATGCTAAGCAGATTAGAAAGTTTTTAATTTCCTTTATTTTGTTTTATTTTAATTCAAAGTACTTCAGAATGAATCTGAAAGATCGATTAATTAACAATGTTTAATTTTAAGTGCATCAAACACTAAGAAAATAAACAGAATTGTTTGAAATATTCTGCCGAAAATATGTTAAGCTATACTCGTTTGCGTGGGGAAAAAAACTGAAGCCTTACTCATTTGGCGGTGGAGAAATGAAAAGAATTTTTTGGTGGGAAAGTTAGTTTTTAAATAATAATTAAAATTCAAATCAAAAAATTCAAAAAAATGTACCCAAGGTGCATATTTCCGACCTCCAAGGTATGCATGTGCCAAATTTGTTAGCTGTAGGTCGAACGATCTGGCCTGTAGAGCGCCAACACACACACACACACACACACACACACACACACACACACACACACACACACACACACACACACATTGAGCTTTATATAAGTATAGATATGTTACAGTGAAAGAACTAAATAATAGAATGTAATAATCTACTGTTCAACATTCTCATCTGGTGAATGTCGACATGCAACATTCAATGTCAACATTCTGGTGAATGTTGACATTCACCAAAATGGCAACTACGGGAGCGTTGACATTCTTCAGAGAATGTCAACATTTGTCAAATATCGATCTTTTTATATTATCTATTTTATATCGGTGATAAAATGCCATATAATTGTAATACTTCCATAGAAAAATAGTTAAATGGATTTCAAAAAATAATGGGGAAGCAGAAAATAGGCTTTTAATATACTCTTGAATACTATACTTCTCGTATTTTGATAAAAGTAATGTTCATCCGAAAGTTATTTTCAAATTGACCGTTATTTTTTTGTTCTAGCATCCTATAACAAGATATGCAAAATCTAAAACTTAATTGTCCTATTTTAAGTAAAACTCTCTCAACATAAACTGCTGATTTTTTTTTCTGATGCTATTCTTGCCGGAAGATTTTATGTATTCAAGAATAATAGCTTGTCAATACATGATATCTTTACATTCTACAGATACATTTGTACGATACGATTGTAACGTGATTTTAATACCTATAACTGTCTCTCTCATGTTTTTCTGCAGGTGCATATGTTTTTTGTATAAATTTAACCATTTTAAATTTATTCTTGTTTTTGATCTTAACTAAGTAAGTTGCATTTTTTATGTTTATGTGTCTCGTTATACTTTGGAGTTTCGAATAAAGTTTACTATATTTTTTTTAATTGCATTATACGATAAATTGTCATAATATCTGTTCTTTGCACTTGTATGGCTCCTCTCTAGCGCCATTCTAGCTCCTCTCTAGCACCATTCTTTTGATGTTTTATTTGTTTATTTTTTTTTTCAAATCTCGATTATTAAAAACACATACAGAGTGGTAAGAAAATTTAGAATAATTATTTGGAGAAATTAAACTTAGAACAATTATTTACAACTATTTTTTGGTGAAATAAACATGTTCTTGTTTTATGTGAATATATATGCATCGAACTACCTTTCTGAGTGTAAAGGGTGTATATACATGATTACAACATTGAATTGATGATGTGAGTTTACCTTAAACATTTTCGTCCTTAGAGCTAAAAACCTTTCCGGATTATTTTTGCGTATTAATTTATATATGTAGGCAATTACCTTGGAAAAGTAGCTACAAACATCTGAACGAAATATGAAGCTATGCACTAAATTTTCTTACATCTTAAAGGGATTGTGACGATAGTTGCTGAAATAATATTGAAACAGAAAGCATTTCAGGAAACACATTTTACAGCCCTTTCTTTAATTTTTATTAAAAATTTAAATTTATTAACGATTTTTTTAAAAATTTATAAATTCTGATAAACTTCTAAGAGCATAATCTTTGTAAAAACCATTTAAAAATTATTCTAAAAAATATTGATCTAAATGTAGACAACTATCGTTGAATTGCAGCTTCAGTAAAAGCGTTGATGAATTTTAAAATCTTTCCAATAGAATTGGACCAACTATTTTGAGTTAAATGCATTTTAAGACTCTCTTTGTTGCATTTTTTCAAATTTTCACTAGCCTTATTTCGGGGAGAATATTGCATTCTTTTTCTTTATTTGAGGGAAAGGTCAGTAAAATGTGTTTAAAAGTCACATTACAGTTTTCTAAAGTTAAAAAAAACTTAAACATATAAACATGAAAATTGGAAACCATTATAATCTAACGAAACTTTGATAAAATCTACTAAGAAATATGATTTGAAGAATATGTAACATACATAACTGCATTTTTTTTATTTTATAGTCTTCAGCCTATTCTTTAATGGATATAGATTTTCAGAAAGACAAAAGAATGATAAAAGTACGTTGCTTCTTTTCTTTCTTTTTCTTTTCTTAAGAATTTGATAACATGAGTATAATTATAGTGACAATCCTCATCAGTTTGCAGGAAACACTTTCACCAATGAAAAGAGGATTGATGAGTCCATTTTTAAGTGCAGAGAAAGTGTGTGTTCCGTACCATTAACGCCATTCGGAATAAAGAAATGAAAAAAAAAAAAAGGAACTGCTATCTTAGCCTCACCATCAAATGCGAAGAATTTCTGATAAGAAGATGAAAATAAGAGAAGATAAGAGCGATTTTAAGAGGATAGTATGAATTAAGTTAGAAAAGTATCAGTTGTATTTTCTAGACTGATTCTATACTATTCGTCTTTTGATAAAATAAAGCACATTTTGTAATAAACAATTTTTCTTTCTTTTGCCCTCTAATAGGAACACTTTTAATTGCATTATAATTCTTATTGTCATTTAAAAACTCCAATCTCATTAACTCGGCTTCCTGGAATCAAAGTTATTTTTTAACTTTTTTTTTTTTTTTTTTTTACTTTGTCATATATGAATAATAAAAGGAGAAAGTATTCAAACTTGAGATTTTGACGAATCATCTTTTGGTTTTTCCATCACGAAAAACACATTTGTGTAATAATATCTGTCTGTAGACGCGATAAACAAAACCGTTTTGAGGTAAATGAACGAAATTAATGGATTATGTATATTAATGAATAGATTAGGTACATAGGTTTTGCATCGCAATTACAGGTTTTTATCACATTTTGAACGAAAGGAATTCAGAAGAATTATGCCCTCTGAATACAATGGAAAACACAACTAAACGAAAAAAATGTGATAAATAGATAAAATTTAGTTCATAGATTTATCATGTAAAACGTAGAATTGTATCAAATTTGGACCCAAACTCATCTAAGCGTCGACTGCCAGCCGTCCCATATTTTTTCATGCATGTAATGGTGGTAGCTCAAAACTGAAGTGGCTTAAATAAATGAATTTGATGCATGATTTTGTGACTACAATTACAGTTCTTTGTCAAATTTTGATTTCAGTTGGTCAGAAAGTAGGCATCAGAAATACATATTCGAATTCTGGGTACCTTTGTAGAAAATCAATCGACAATGTTTGCAGTGAAAATACTCTAGATTTTCGCCAAAAGTTGATATATTCTAATTATTACTCACCAATGACATGTAATTAAATCACAAATGTAGATTTTATTCACTACATTAGAAGCAGATAACTCTCTTGGGTTAAAATAAAACTCTTAGCTCTCGCGACACTCATGGTCGTGCCGAAGATCTGCACTTTTATGCGGAAAGGAGATAGAAACATCATTAGAGAAAAATTAGAGAAAGGTTCGCTGAAGTCACTCCCACTATTTATAAACAACACATTTTTAATGTCTAGAAATCAACATGAACACATTTAACAATATTTTATTTAAAAAATGAAGCAACAATTGTATATTTATTATTAAATTTTGTTTGCAATTTTATTTTTCTGAAAATCAATTTAAATATTACTTTAATATTGCAACACCTTACTGTAAAAGCGTTAGCTTTATGCTGGATTGTGCGAATTTTTAAAATAGATAATTTTTGTGAATGTATGCTTTTTGCTTTTGCATGTATGGTAGACCATAAAATATGAAAACATAAAAAGAGGTATTTTTTTTTAATTTTCTATCCGTAATCAGGCAAATACGTACAAAAATATATAAATAATTTAAATTAATATAATCATTTTTGCTAATATTTTATTTAATGTTAACATTGACATGAAATTATTAAATATTTCCAAAGGAATATAAATATTATATAGTTTATCTATCCAAATAATTAAAATTTTCTTAATGCCTTGCTTTGAATTTCATTATTTTTTATATTTGGCATTTAATGATAATTGCTCATATTAAACTGCTTAGTAAATAAATCGATTGAATAAGATTTAAAGATAAATATGCAGCTAAAATCTGTGCTTAAAATGTATTACAAATTATACCAATTTAATAGTTGAAGAAATGTACAAAAGAGAAATAAATTTAGATTAGTTCAATATATTTAAAAGTAAAGATAAGATAAACAAAAATAACCTAACTGAAATCGCTTAGTGTTAATTGTTAATTGTCTATTGTCTATTGAAGAATCCAAATTAAATAACACTCAAGACAACGATATCCACCTATTAAAAATGAGCAAAGATGCTTGTATAGTTTATTTTATCTATTTTTTAATTTGTTAAAATTGCACTGCAGTATTTGAATTTAAACCAAACTCTTTTATGGTTAAGCATAATTTATCTTAACTTGCGTAAATATTAGCGAAACTCTCATTGTTAAAATTTAATTAGAAAAATATTTTTTGAAAAGTTATAATTCTTATTTATGAGATATAGTAAAAGAGGAAATTAATGATTGCTAGATTTAAAGAGAAAAAATGCACATTACTCATCTTTCTTGTTTTTTAAATTAATACTACTCTGTTACTGTTCAGTAAAATAAAATTACTTTCTTACTTTCGTTTACATCTCCCTTCGTGAGTCAAAAACAGTTTTATTTACATATGAAAAGCTTTTATTTGGTAAGCTAAGTTTATTCCAGTCAATTCCAGTCAGTTTATTATTCAAGAACAAGCAGTAATTCTAAATTGCAAGACAATTAAATAATCAACGGTGAAATAAATTGTGAACCAAACGTCATAGACGCATCGCAAAATTTAGGACACATTTTTATTTTTAAATGTAATCAATGAAAAAGCAAATTCGGAAACATGTTGTATAAATCAGAATTAAGTACATTTATTTTGTTGTGATGACCCAATATATTGCAAATGATTATATAAATGAAAAAAAACTACTGCATTATAATGTACTAAAGCAATTATTAAAAACTACGTTTCCAATTTTTGTGGAAATGTGCCTTTCATTAATATTGATTGCAACAATCAGAAAATGTTTTATAGCTCAACTTTTCAGAATTTAATGATTCCGGAAATAATCGTAATATCGAATAGATTATCTTTCTAACGAACGTTCATCTCTTTAAACTTACAAGTCTTTATTTATATCGACTATTTCAATAATGGTAAATCTAATTTTATTATTCAGAAATGTTTTAGATCTTTTAGATCCAATATACGCAACTTATTGGTATGATGGAGAGAATTGTTCAAATATTATTATCGCTAAAAGCCAACTTATGTTGCAGCTATCTATTTACTATGAGATGAAAACATTATTCTTCCTAATTTAAGTCATTACCGTAAAGGGTATTGTTTTTGAGTATATTACTTTATATTTCAACTTTGTAAAAGTAATAGAAATAAAAATAATTGGAATAATAATTCTATTTTCAATATATCCATTTAATGCATTTATTCGCAATTATCAATTAGCTTCTGGTATCATGAAGGTGCAGAGTATTAAATTCGTAGCAAAAAATCGACATCTCATCCTGTAGTTATCAACAACACTTCCAAAACGCATTATCAAGAATTAAGATTAAATGAATTTTATATTAATTAAAGGAAAAGACACGAAAGCGTTTCACAGGAGCTTCATTCAAATTATCATGAAATTTGTGCTATGTTTGTGTTACTACATACAATTAGCAGGCTTTCAAACACTAGAAAATTCAGAGAAGCATCAGTTAATATAAATTAAAGAGGAATAAATTCATTTTCATTATCATTCATTGTATAATAAATTAACTACAAACATAATTTATAACTATTATTAATAAGTAATAAAGATCGGTTATTTTATTTCTTATGTTATATATTTCTGTCGAGATAAGATTGGACTTTCTTACATATCAATGACCTTGGCATCCAAAGTGATTATTAAGGTGGCCAATAGATCAAGAAAAATATTTATTGACATGTCCCTCAAAAAGGCCCTCTAATTTCCTCACATGTCTCTCAAAAAGTCAAAGTTAGGTATTACTTGTTTCGCAATTTCTGTCCCTAAATGAGAAAAGAAATATTTATCTTATTATTAAAAGGAATTTTGGGTAATTTGCATAAAATTGACTGTTAATCTTATCTTTATATCTTAAGAAAATGAAAATGTCTCTCTTTAGAATAAATACTTTTTGTCAAACCTATGCAATGCTATTCATTCAACTTGATAGACAACAACTTGTTAATTTATACCAAGATATATTTTATATGTAGAAATAACATTTTTGTATTGAAAAGTGAATAATACCTATATTAATTTCAAGGATTTCAAACAATATATTTTAAAACAATATTTATGCAATTCATCTTGGGAGCTACAATAAATTATTGAATTTTTATGACGAAAAAATTATAGCTACAAACTTAAAGACTTAATTTAAGAATATTTAGCCAGAATGCATTTAGTCAAACTATAATTACTATCGATATAGACGACCTTATAGAAATGTATTATTAAAGGAAAATCTATCTTAATTTAGAACTTTTAAACAGAATTTTATGAATACGAGGGTGCGTAGAAAAGTTTCCGGCCTAACAAGGAAAATCGAAAAAAAAAATCTGTTTAATGCTTTATTTTTCAACGTATTCTTCTTCCAAACACATAACCTTCCCCCAGCAGTGCGACAATGTTTGGACCCCCTCTCTGTACGAGCTTTCTTCTAAGGCCTCAAAGTAGGCATTTGTCGCTGAGATGACTTCGATATCAGAACAGAATTTCCTTCCAGGTGGAAATTCTTTTAGATTGGGGAAGATGTTGTAGTCCGAGGATATCATATCAAGAAAATAGGGTGCATGAAGAAGAATTTCAATCGTCAGTTCATAAAGTTTTACCATCACAATTACATCATGGACGGGAGTAATGTCCTAGTTAAACAGGACATTCTTTTTAGCCAAACCTGGTCTCTTTTTCATTGATTTTGGAATGTAATTTATCCAAAATATTATCATAATATTCAGCGTCCTGCATTTTTCTAAATAATCCCATAGTAAAATTCCCTTAACATCCCAAAAAACTATTGACATAACCTTTCCAGCAGATGGCGCGTATTTTGCTTCTTTTGGTGCTGATTCGTCCTTCTCTGTCCACTGTTTTAATTGCTGTTTAGTCTCTGGAGTATGATGGATCCATGTCTCATCCACAATAAGGACACGCCGCAAAAAATCTGTTGGGTTTGAATTGTACAACTCCAATATCGTCATGCTTTGCAATTTTTGATAAAAAGTCAGGAAATGCACCCATGGCACTTATTTTACTGATAACTTTCTCGTACCCAAAATATCATTAAAATATGATATGTTCGTTGTTTTTTAGAAATACCAACAGACTCAGCAATTTCTGTCAATACAAATCGGCGATCATTCATAATATTTTTGTGAATTTTTCTAATAATTTCATCCGTATTGGCTGATTTTGGTCTTTACTATCGCTCGTACTTCAATTTTCTCCATACTCGGCAAAAAACAAAGAAGACAATTCTAAAACAGCACAGTACAAAAACAACTAAATAAATTATTTTTTTTAAATATGAAAGAAGTATTAAACAAAGATGGCATTTTGAAGTGTTTTAGCCAAAGTAATCTGGGGACCGCCACCTCTAGGTCAGACCGGAAACTTTTCATGATTCGCATTTTGATTGTTTGAAAGTTAATAAAAATTTTAAAAAATATTATATCGAAAGTTGAATTGACGTGTGATTTGGAAAAATGAAGAATTTATTTACTGGAATCTAATTAGAAACGTATACATGCAAAATAAAAAGCAAAAACTATACAATGCCTTTTAATATAATAATGAATTACTAATTCATCTGGACGAAATAAAAAATAAGCATTCAAACTCAGGAAATCGTTAATAATGAATGCACTTTGTAATGCTAAGATTCTTTCTACTATATTATGCCGATAATATTGTAGAAAAAACAAAACTCCAAAGGTTACATTTACTGCAGAAAATAAATATCATTAACTTTTTCTCTTTATGATACAATTGAATATTAACTTTTGACTAACTTCTATTATAAATATCGCCTTGATATTTACATTGGTATATTCTTATTAAATGAAATACATTATGAGGATATTAGTTAAGACGGAATTTGGTACAAGATGAATATTTAATACCGTGATAAATCAAAAGACATTATAGGAAGAAGTAATTAATAATGATGTTAAACCAAATATCGTCTTCATTGTTTAAATGCGAAAAATCAGTAACAATAAAACATCATATATTAAATTGACAAGCACATTCTGTTTATTTATGCTAGTACACGTGGTCCATAGCTATAATTATTTCTAATTTAATAATAACTGGAACAATTTGAACAATAAGTGTCGTGTTTGCTTTGGTTCAAATCATAAAAATAACAGTTAAACATAATTAAATTACTCTAATTATATTAATTATGTAGAAGGTAATAAGTAAAACGTTCTTTCTACTGAGTATATCATGGCACCCAAATTAAATAATTGTAAATTTATATTTGAAATAATTTTCTTAAGAATTTTGAAAAAGAGTCATTTAGTTACGTCATTTTTTTCATTATGTTTTTGAAATGTGCAAATGACATAAATGCTTATAAATTTAATTAACAGTTCTAGATATTTAAAATATTACAAATATTACTTTCAAATTTTCGGCAGTGATATATGCAAACCTGTAAGGGAAGAATTCCGAGAAAATAGAAATTGGCATTTTGATAGAGCTATGCAATTGTTCTTATCAAAGCAAATCTCCAAGGTTATGAAATTATTGGAGATAAAATAATAAATATCTTACTGTTAATAATAAAAAAGTTTAAGCAAAAATTGATTTCAGTCACTGCATTTGGTCCTATTGCGTATGAAACACGTATAGCCGTTATATTTAATAGCGTTTTAATCAAAAAGTCATGGAGTTGTAAAATGGCGACTTTTAAAAATATTTTGATATTTTAAAGCTTTATTTAATGGATTCTCTTATTCATCGTGGCAACTAAAAATTAGTGGAGAACGGGAAATGATAAATAAAGAAAATCCAATAATTTTCTAAATTTAACAGCTTTTTAATAAGTGAAATCCTTTAATAGTTGGATTATATAAAATATTTCTTCTGCTGAGATATGTCTTAAATAATTTGGTCTGACTTTTTTATATAATCAGGTTGGATCATTAATAATATTTATGTTTAATATTATATGATCACCCACTCGAGTACACGAGAAAAGTGGATGAAATGTTTCCACTTCCTGGGAAGATACCACAATTGTGTGGGGTTGTATTGCTTCTACTTCGACAATGGATGGAATCTAAAAAGCAGACAGAAACAGTGTGTTGACTAGTGGCGGCAATCTCTACATTCAATTCCAATTATTGCCATCGCAGAGATGGTCCCTCAGATTACCCCGCATGCTCAAGCAGGGAGTGAGTCAATTCTTCTTAATTACTATTATTATATTACCGCTAGGAGGTACTATGAACACGTAAAGGAGAAGTCATCAGTTTATAAATTTATTCTCAATTTACTGAAAGGTGGAACAAAATAGGTGTCATAAGGTTGCCCACATATAGCTGATATATATTATTTGCTATTAAAAAGTTACTACTTAGACTGGCTATGGCTATATAATAACTGAACTTATACTTGCAACTGTTCACGGTGGCTTGTCATTCCAATGCAGATTGCAGTTTAGGGCAAAAAATGGGACAGAAATGTTTGAAATCTTTTCTTACTGTGCAATATATGAAAAGTAAGTTGGAAAAATGTGAAGAAATTCGTGTGAACATTTTAAAAGGTATTGCATATTTAATGGAAGTAAAAAAATATATTTTGGATAAATAAGTCAGAACTTAATCCTTTAATGTTAATTTTACAACATGGCACATATTTATTAATCTGCTGAAAAGTGATAACAGATATTCCTGTTCAATTTATGAATTTTCACATTCATGTTTTAGAAAAAAAAATGTACGTTTAGTAAAATTTAATTAAAATAAAAGGGATATCATTAAAATAACTTTGTAAAAATATATTTTGTGCTTGGCAAATATAAATAGTTATGGTAAAGTATATTATATTTTTAATGAATTACATTTTGTTATTTACAAAGCAGCTTAAAGAATTCCAAAACGCTTTAATTGCTGGGAAAAATTAACTGAAGCAAAAATACTTTTCAAACGTCTTACACTATTCTTCTTCTACAAGAAAAGATCTTTAAAGCTTAAGAAAATATGCAAAAAAAAAAAAAAAAATCAAAAAAAAAGTTTACAAAATTTTTCAATCTACTTTCCAAGGGTAATGATTATTGCTTCTAAAAAATAAATATATTTTACATTTAGCCATAAACAAATGAAAATGATTGCAAAAGTTTTGGAAGAAGATAGTTGAGTAATTCATATCCTTTATCTTTTATAACCCTTATCTTTTTTGATACTTTCACATCACATTGTTGTAGAAATAATAGAAAAGTAATGTACAAAAATATTGCCTTTATGTGCATCACTTAAAGTTTTTAAAAGTCGAAATGACTTTTTCAATTTTTTTTTTCTTATATTCTGAAAGGAAGAAAAGTATTCTTTATTAGTTACCTAAACAGAAGAAAAGTAGTTGGATAATAACAGAGATAAAAATCACTGGAGCATTAAGTTTGTCTGTATAGAGAATAAAATTGAAAATTTCCATTGTCAGGCGGAGATAGTTATATTTTGAGTAAATGGCTAATCATGGAGCAGCTTCATTTTTTTCCATTTACGAGTTTTGTGTTTTATGTAGCATTTGAATGCGACAGTGTAAATAGAAATATATTATACCAAACTATAAATTAGTCTAGTCAATTTAAGATGTTAATTTTGAATTTTTAGACTTTTATTTTTCATTAATGAATTCAAAATATTCTTAGACTTCCTTCCGAAATTCCCAAATTTTCATTATTCATATTCTATAATTTAGTGAATAACTAAGCCAAAACTATCAATTACGTTAGAGCAAAAAATATGGAAATTCAAATATTTTGAGTTAACTGAAGGAAGCATTAATATTTTTTTAAAAAATATATTCCGATAATGAATAACATCATTATTTGTAAAAAGTTTCGTGGAGTTAAGCAGTAAGAAAATGATTTTCGTTGTCTCTTGTATCATCTTAGTATCAAAAAGACTGAGCTTCGCACGCAATCATATTGATTACATATGAAAAAATTTCATTCTCTTACCAGTCTTTGAACTAGCATTAGAAAAAAAACACGAATTTACTTAGTTTAACATGTTATTTGAAACAATTTGCTATATTACAGTAATCATTTTACAGTTTATCTATCATTACTTATATGTTTGAACCAACACTCAGGTTTTATCATGGTGAAATCGGGTCCTAGATGGTACAATATGACATTCATGAGAGAAGTTAGATGCAGGCTCTAATAATTAGCTATAAAAAAGGATTTTTCGTAAAATCGTTTTTTTTTAGGAAAGAAACCTATATAGATAAACTTAAAATGCAAAAAATATTAAATATAATTACATAAATAAAAAATAAAGCAAAAAGCACGACTCGAACCGAGGACGACATGCATCATTCGTGTTGTTCTGACTACCCACACTTCTGAGCGGAATTTGAATAGATTACGATATTTTTATCTCTGTATGTAAAATCACATTTTTTCATGGAAGACACTTGCATAGATAAACTTAAAGGGCAAAACCTTATCTGAATACAAAATTTGATCCAAATCATTAGAGCCGTGTCCGAGATATACGAAATATATATTATATATATACAAGAATTGTTCATTTAAAAATATGAGATAAATTCGTCAGGAAGAAGTACACAAACTTTCTTGTGATTTTGGAGATATTTGGTAATATATTAATGAAATTTTTGAAATAGTATCAATATTACATCATTACATCAATAGCAGTGAAGTAATGATGCATTTGTTTGTGCCTTTTTACCTATACATATTAAAAAATATTTAATTTGCTTCAAAGAAATGTTGACATTAACACAATCAAGTCAACATTAAATGTTTCTTGTACGTATAAATAAATAAAATATCTATAAGCAGAAAACTATTTTAATCGTAACCTAGCAATAAAAGGGGTAATAATCCAAAGAACTTTCCAAAAGGCAGCAATTAATGGATCTTTAGAAAGATTCTTAATTAACTTCCGTTTAATTAATGTTTTTACTAAGAAATGCCTGAGAGAAGAAAAGAAAAACGAGAACAAAGGAAGTGCTTCATTTAGTGTATTGACGTTTCTCTTTTGGTAGTTAAAGTCATAAAAAATGTATCTGGAAATACTGGTATTGGTAATCAATCAAGCCATGAAATATGGACCGAAGTTGGATTCATAAAATTGGAACGGAAGTTGGAACTTTCAGCTTTAAAAATTATTTTTTTATATTAAATTGAGATTGTTGGACTGTAAAGAATTTCTGTACATAGCATGTTTTCTATGTATTGCGTGTTGAAGAGTTGATATTGCAAGTTAAATTAAAACGGACAATTAAAATAAAACAGAGCTACAATGAATACATTTTATTTAATTATAGTTAATTTATTTAATGACAGATTATTTAATTATATAATTATAATTTGATTACATATGCAGTAATAGAAATGTTTGATTATCTAAGGAGATAAATGAATCAATATCTGCATATCTGAAGTCAATGATTCTCAGGTTTGTTACAGGTGTTAATCTTTTTTTTTAATTCTTTTTTCTGCTTATTCTGAACATGACATAAAAATAAATTTTTATGTATCATATAAAATAAACTCTTTTTATTCTGCTATTTTGCTGCTTGCTGAAGAAAACAATCCCGCAAAATCTACTTTTTACCATATAAGATATATCATTTTATCGAGTATTAACTTTTTAACAATTTCATTCTTTTGCATCGGTATTTTCCAAAGATTGTCAATCCAATACTTTTATATCTGCAAGAACTTTCTGCCTGTAAATATTTTATTTTTCCGAACAAGTAAATAGTATTTTTTTACCAGTAAAAGTGCATTTATCCTACTTTAATATATGCTTTAATAGAATTTCCCCCCCCCTCCCCCGAAATTTCTTATTTTAATAACTAATATCGAAGTCAGAATTATATTTTTTTATTCATTAAGGTGAAATAAAAGAAGTTTCTTATGAAAAAAGTTTTTTCATGATATGATTTTGTAAAAAAAAAAAAAAAAAATCCACAAATATCTTTTAAGAGACATCAGTATTGAAAACAGTTGAAGGATTACGAAATGACTAATGTTTCAGAAATATTTCTTTACTAATGTTTCAGAAATATTTCTTTACTAATGTTTCAGAAAAAAATTTTACTAATGTTTCAGAAATATTTATTTACTAATGTTTCAGAAATATTTCCTTTTATCGTAAAATTATTCAAATTAAAATTCATTGAAGTTTTATTTGAAGAGCAATAAGTAAAATAAAATATTTCTTAGATTTAAAAAAAACACTTTTGGATAGTTAGGTAGCAGGATAGATTTGTCGAATAGAACCAAAATGAAAAAAAATCAGGAATATTGTGTGGAAAATATTAGCTATAATTTTTGCTCGCTTAAATATCAACTTCTAGAATCCAAATGGTAGATTACTGCATGTGACATCTTAGATAAATCTTCTATGTGTAGTTTGGATTCAGTGATTTTTAAAAGGAAATTTTAAAATTTGATATATATTCGACTAGTTCTATTTTCGTTCTTTTTATATTACTGTGAACTGCTTAATTTTTTGTTATCACAACTGAAAACTTAACATTTGTATGAAATATTAATCTTCAACTAGTACAAGAACTTGTGTACTGCATTGAAACATACTTTTAAAATATAAAAGTTTAATATAATTGAAATCAATAATAAATGTTTTTTGTATAATGCGAAAAAATGCATCCTAATTTTTGCATTATCTCAAAGATTATTTTTGATTTTCAGATTCGATAAAAGTTTAACTAACTAAAATAAATAATCAAATATATAAGCTGAAAGGACCATGGAATATTTTTATACATCCATTTGAATTATAATAAAGAGCAGAAGCAATAATAAATGAATGCACTACTACAAATAACATACATTTTTGCTTTTGAAATTATACCTTATCTTTAAGGGCCACAAAATTAAAAAAAAATATTAAATGTTTTATTAAATTTATATTTTAATAATATAACCCATTTAATAATCAAAATATGCGTCAAATCTTTGCAGTTGGTTATCAAGATTAAAAGAAAAAGGCCAGGAAAAAATATTTTCAGTGATAATGTAAACGAGTTTAATTTCACTATAAAAATAAAAGCCATTTTTTAAAAATAAATATTATGCATTTAAAAAAAAATTATAGATATTGGAAGAAAAATTGTGTTGCAGTTAAAATAGTGCCAAATTACAATCAAATAATAAAAATGATAATAATAGTATTATTATCAATTAATAGATATGAATAGTTTTATTTGAATTTTTAGATAGTGAAAAGTGTTTTTTCCCTGTAAAATTTTAAGAAATTATCAAGGAAAAGCAGCAGAACTTTTTTCATTTGTAAACAATTAAAATTTCCAAAGAATAGCTCCAAACAGCACCTTTATATTCCATAAAGAATGTTTGGTAAATTTCGTAGATGTAGACGAAATGATCTACCATTTAGAATACCAATATACACACAAACATGCGCGGGTAACATGAATAAACCTGTATGAAAATTTTCTTAGTTGAAATTACCTGTTTAATGCCACAGTAATATCATCGATTTTCATTGATATATTTTGTAATACTTTAAATATTAGTTTAATGCATAATGAACTATATAATTGAATAAAGTATATATTTATTATAATTACACGACATTCAGTTTCATAATGCGAAAATTTCAAATCAGCCAAGATTATCTAGAACATCCTTCAAGATATAATAAGAGCATTTTATAATTCATCTGGGTATAGTTTTAGTTATATTAACGTCCCGTTTTAAAGCAACGCGAGGGCTGTTTTGGAACGGACCTCGTAATTTTGAACCACGGCCAGATGACGAGGACAACACCTGAACTGGCACCCCTCTCTCCACACCAATCCACACCAGCGGGAGAACGTTTGGTCAGGACGTTTAACATGCACCAGACCCGGTTACATGACAGTTCTTCGGTGGAATCGGGTCTCGAACCAGTAATCATCTAGTTCCGAAACCGTGACTTTACCACCAGGCCACCGCTGCCCCTAGAATTCATCTGGGAGAGTATGATGATATGAAAGTAATTAATTCCCTTTTTATTCAACAAAGTTTAAAGATCAAAACTCGAGTCATTACACATTCACATATAATAAGTTTAAAACATCAACTTACAGGAATGTTGCAATTTTTCAAATTCTTCAGAATTATGGATAATTGTTTAGCAACGCAAATTGGTGAATGAATTGTTAATTTCATTATAAGATCAAAATGAGTTGTTAATTTCTCCTAAAAGGAATTATTTGATGATATTCATAAATAAAACATATGGAAATAAGATATTAGTATTAATTAAAATTAAAAAGTATAGCAAAGTTTCATAAAATTTTAAATGATAGATCTGACTATTTTGAGTTTCGAATAAAATAAGAATGACATAATATATGTGTGGCATATAGTATTTAGTTTCTTCTTACATAGACAGAAAATGTTTCCTCCAATTACAAGACAACAAATTAGGAAAATTCTTGGCACAGCTTTGCAGTTCAAAAAAAAATCTTTTGTACAGTTAATATTACTATATTTTTCTTTTTCTGATTTTAATTTTATTCACTTCTTAATTTTATCTTAATAGGATTTCTAAACATATTAATGTAAAGAACTAGGAAACATAAATTGAATTTTAAGCAGAAGTTGGGGTAAGTCAACCAACTGACTCTCCGACCCGCCACGAAAGCACACGGATTTAAACCATAAGGCTGAATGACCGGACCGCCGCAACAGCAATACTGGCGGGAACAGTAGTTGAGTCCTAAGGACCATCACCGGCCACGGTACAACCCTCCCCATAGGAAGTACGTCCCGTCATCGATGGAAGGAGTCAGATACCGCACGTATTTTTGTATCCTCCAGGGTGGCGAGATCCAACCACTATGCCGGAAGCATCTCATCCTCATTTCGAGGTGCCCCCGCCCCCCGAGGGACAGAAATTGGGGTAAAGAAGATGGGGTACTCCTTATGCCACCTCACCCAAATTACAAAAACATTCCTGCAAGCAGTTAAAAAATAATAGAAATAACAAACACAATTTTCATTTATAGACTTTGCAAATTATGAAAGATCGACATAATGGCCACCATATTGCATTCGGGGAAATATAAATAAAAATATCATGCCCATGAAATTGTTAAATTTCGTTGTAGTCATTCCAAAAAATGGGGGAAATAAATTATTGATTCAGACGTTTCTGTTTATCATGTAGAATGGAAATAAAATCCTGGAAACATACAATCTTAATCAATAAAAGCATTTCATTTGCAATGTTCAGATTTGTTCAGTATCAATTGCACTGCTTACCATGCCTTATCATAACGGATAATAGACATTCAAAATAAATAAAAAAAATTATTATATTTTCGACACCTTTTCGTTAAGAATTCTGCAAATATTAATTAAAGTTTGGGGAGAAATGTAGAAATAAGTGACAAAAGAATAAAAAATGAATACACATCTGAAATATCTTAATAGTATAGCAGTATTGAACAGAAAATAAAAAAGAAATGCTAGTCGTTTAAAATCTATCAAGGAAAAAAAGATAATCATGAGTTGCTATGAATTTATTATATTTATGATTGGCAGCAAATCTTGAGAAGATATATGCGAATGAATCAAAAATGACATGCAATAGTTTAATTTCCGTACTTCTTGCACAGAATGTCAAGATTTCATTTATTAATATTTTATTGAAAATTATGATTATACAACTATAAATTGATAAATAAAACATTTATCAATTTATAGACTATTTTATTAAAAATATATTTATTAAATAAAATATTTTCTCATTACTTGAAAATTCTACAAAATATAAACATATACATGTACACCGTAAAATATTGTTTAAATATAAATGAAACATAAGTTGCAAACAGAAAACTGTTTCCAATAAATCGATCTTAAGTATCACTACAGAATAAATAAGGTCTTTGTATAAACAGTTTATATTCAAGATAGATACTTTTATTTATATATTTTTGCGCCACCTATGGTAATAATCTAGTTCTGCAGGAATGTAGATTGCTTTGCTTTCAGATAAATTTCTTTTGCATTAAGTAACATTCATAATTTTCTCATTTAAAATACTCTTAAGCATCAAATAAATTTTGTGGCTCTATTAAATATGTCAATGTCCGATTCATCTGCCTTCTTATTGAGCTTTAAAATAATTTCACTTTCTTATTCTCTATACATATTATTCTCTATACATTCTTTCTTATGTATATACATATTAAATCACTATATACATATTAAATCGAAACGTTCTTCCATGGCCTTCAACAACGGAAGAATTTCACACAATTAAATATTTTATATATATTTTAGTGCATTAATGAAACTATTAAAATTTAAGTAAAAGTATGCAATTAAGAAATTGTCGAATTTCAGTGGGAAAATGTCATGGCAGTTGAAATGATATATATACATTTATTTACTTTTAAAATAATGCAAAAATAATATATTAGAATTTTCAGAGAAAAAGACCGAAACCGTTGATTTTTTAATTGATTATTTTTTTAAAAAGTCAGTTGGAAGAGCACATTTTTAACGTGTATCTCTATCTATGCCAAATTTTGTAACGTTTCCCCCTGTACCGAAGCACACGCACCTTCATTATTGAGATTAGACAAGGATAAAAATCAATTGAAAAAAAAAGGAAAGTCAGAAAAGAAATTTAAGATTTTACCAATAATTGATCTTAGAATTTTGAAGTGTAAATCAAATAGTTTTATATGTCTTTTAGACGACTGTAGGAGTAGAGACGAACTTACTGACGAGTAAATATTTCGAAAATTTCTTATTTCATATTCTATGAAAATCAGAAATAAATATGCCACACCTTCAAGGAATTTAATAGTAAAAATAATAAACCTATATAAAATGCAATTTCAAATATCATGGGAGAGAAAGTAAAATACTTTCTTTGAATTTTCTACAACTGGAACACGGTTCATTTTTTAATTGTATCTAAATTTAGTTTTAATTTCATTTGCAGACTATATTTGAATAATATAAAATTATAAGAACATTTTTCCATTTGTAAGTTTTTAAAAAGTTATATTTATACGACTTTCTAATAACTATCTAAAATACTTTTTTATTCTATTTCTCGATCGCTTCCATATACCCTTTCATGATTTAAACTCACAGAATATACAAGTTATTATTCACGAAAAAAGATAATAGAATAAATATTGTAATTAAACGAGATAAATATACCTTTTTAACAGCTATTTCTCTTCTTTCTAACTTTAAAAACTACTATTAAAGGAAAAATTAAATCTTCGATAAGTAACTTAAATTGGAAAGAAATTAATTCGTATAATTACTTGGGCCTGGAGGTTGGAATTTATAATTTATTACATTTAATCGCCTTATGGAAAATGTTAATTTTAAGAAGTAACTAAGTTCTTGGAATAAAGACACACTCATTTATCTAAACTCTGGGACAATCTGCACCAAATGGATTTGTCTATTACTGGCTTTTAAGACTCGTTCCATCGTTAAACACTTTTCATCCTTTTATTTTCGTGAAAACTAACATTTGCTAATCATATTTTATTCAAAAATATTTTAATGAAAACGTAGTAGTGTTTTGCTTTGGTAGACTGCTTGCTATGGTCTAATGTTTTAATAAATTCAAGCCATCAGAACATTAAAATATTTTCTTCGATGCATCCCACTTGGCTCTAATGAAGCTGAGGATTTTGCCTTTTAATTTAAAATTTAAAATACTTTTGATGGTTAATATACTTATGATTAAGAAGTTGAAAATCGTAATGTTCATTCTTCGGCTTCACGAAAAGATTCATTGAAATACATGTTCATAATATCTGATTAATATAAATGTAAAAATTATTTTTTACAAATAGTTAGTACCATGTAGTGTAGCTATGCTCTTATGCTAAATAAAATACCAATTTGCAGTAAACTTTGTATTTTATGATTTTTTTTTCTAAAATTTTAAATTACTCAGAGAGTTACAAAATTTACATAAAGAGTATACGAATCCAATTTATGTAGAATTCAACTTTATTTTGTAGATAAAATTTAAATTGAATCAGATGATATGATGAATCAAAATTTTTAAAAAACATATCTAGTTTCAATATAACTTTGACAAATCTAAATATCATTTTCTTTTCAATAAATAATCTCACATTAATGTTGAGAAATTTTATGATGAAAAAATTCATTAAGAATCAATATCAGTGATTATATTCACATACATAAAAATACAATTACCCATTCAACTTTTTATAAAATTTAAAGTCATACTTATTAAGATATTTTATAGTAGAACAATAAAAACGATTATTCCCTCATTATTATTCTGTTGGAAAGACTGTAAAATTAAACAACATCCAAAAAAAAATTCTTGTTGTTGCTGTTTTTACAACTTATCCAAATTACTATTTGAACTAACTCAATTATTATAATATTAAAGTGATGTCATTGAACCAATTATATTACCATGGATACCAATATTTAGAAATCAACGTGATTACGGTTGTTTTCTCTCCCAATTACAATATAACCTCAAGTGTTCATATTTTGTTAAATATCTCTCAAAAATCATTTATACGAATCTAAATAATAAAGAGCACTTAAAAAATTGGAAAAAGTGGATGAAAACTATTCTTTATTATTTGAAAACAACTAAATGAACAATGCATTGAGATATCAGGTTACCTCCAAACATTCATTTTGGAATTCATAATACTCTTTTGGACATTATTAATTTTAACCATCAGATACATTAAAGAAAGCTATTTCAATATAAATGAGCGATTGTTCATGAAAATTCTCTAATTCCTGGTAGATAATTCAGGTAACGGTACAATTCCCTTGTAGATGTTGAGGCAAGATAATCTCAGTAATAAATAATCAGAGTACTTCAATAGTTTTTCAAATTGTTAACATATATTGACTATAATTTTTCAAAATGTCAAAAATGTTTTTTTCTATATTCCATAGTAAATAAATTCAAAAGCTAAGAACCATGAAATGAAAATCGCAATGCATAAACGTTTCCACATATCTGCAGTGTTATTACAACATTAAAGTGATTTAAATAAAAACTACTTTAATTAAAGAATGATTGTATAATTCAGGAAAATTAATGCCATTAATTTTTTTTTTCGAAACTCAGTATGAAATTATTTGAGAAAAGTACTAACAGATCGTAAAGCAACGATATTATTTCCAGAATATTTCAGTAAGTAATTATTTGTACTACAATTGAAATAAGATTGGATTAGTTCAATTGTATTTAATCCATCTGTATAGATCTTTCAAATAAAACATTATGTAGTTGTGACATAATTCGATAGATTCATCGATTCAGCAGTTGATCGATGTTATTTCAGACATTTGCTAAACCTTTCTAAAGTAGGTTCTCTATACATAAACATGTAGCCTATCCATATATATATTTATGAAACTCTCTGGAAATCGTACAGAATATTCAAGAGGCCTAATCACTCCCTTTGGATGTATTTCCTGTCGAAACGTCATGTATATGAATTACGTTGAGCTGACAAGCATAGATTATATGACAAGTACATTTCATGGAAAAGCGAAAAAGCACATGTTTGAATTTCCAAAGGGACTGAATATTGAAGAAAATCATACCAGTTTTTTTTTAAATTAATTCTACTAAAAATTCGCATTTTGTAATAAGTTGATCTCAAAACTCCCTTTACACTAAAATTTGGCTAAAACAAATAAATATCAGGACACATAATGGATTAAAAAGATAGAGCAGAACAGGAATAGAATTAAAGAGATTAATCATTGGCTTATTTGAGAAGAAAAGGGAAAAAATGATGATGTTTAACGTGATTGGTTAATAATTTTTTATAAGCGTAAAGTACTAAAAGTGTGAGACAGGATTCCAGGATTTTCATTTTCAATAATAAAGGGAGCATTTTGTTAATATTTCTCTATTATCTAAAAATTTATGTAACATTGCGTTTCATTCGCTTTGTGATTGCTGGACAGAGAGTCACCTCATCCGTGCTACTTGAGATTTGTTTTGCCAGAATTGTTTGAAATATTCAATGAAAAATTATTATTACGTTGTAGTAAATATTTATATTGCACTGGACGATGAAATGGGGGTGAAAAGGAAATACACAGCTTTAATTAATACTAAATAACAGAGAGTTTTAAACAATATTATTTGTTAATTCTACTTTTAGACACATCGTTTATAACAACATTAATGCATAATTTTCTAGTTTGTTTACCTTTTTCGAATAATAATTTGTTTACATTTTCAATATATTTGCTTGATTCTGATATTCAACCTTGTAAAACAAAATTTAAAAAGCTGTATTAAAAACTTGACTAATTTGAAACCTATTCAGAGGGTAAAATAAGCTGAATCTCCATACAATAATCATCAATAATGGTAAAAAGCAAGGATTAAATACATTAAGAAACAATGGAAACAATTTGAGTTTCCCTTCAAAGATGTAATACGTTATTGTAAAATACTATATATATATCTCTTTAAAACTTGATTATAAATTAAATGATTTACGATTAAAATGATATAATTATTGGAAGTATATATACTTTTTTTTGACTAATGAATATAAATTTCGCTTGTGTGTAGCAGTATTTAAAAAGTTTATTATACAACAACTTCGGACTTTCGCTTAGTGTTAAATTTAATAAATTTCTAATTATTTTTTTAAAGTATTTTAGCACTTCATTCTCATTATTTCACATTATTCTTACTCTTCAAAGTATATATGTATGTGTGGTAGATCTTTTTTAAACGGTCTAGTCATAGTTCACTTACACGCACAGAGACGTACACATAGAAATGAAACAAAACTGAAATGGAATTAAAATGATAAAATTATCAAATTAGAAAATAATTCCATTCTAAATATAATATAGACATAAAACATACTAATATATATTTATGTTATTAAACTTGAGAACCTATTGACAAATAAATTTTGACTTTTATTCCCTTCATGATATTATCAATATATATTATTTTATTCCAAAACACTTATGTGTTTATAAAGGAACTTTCAACTTAATTTCCTTGACAGAAATGTTGAAGAGAGAACAAAGAGATCCAATTCCAATTCGCTTATTTTCTGAATGGAAAATATATCTTTACAAAATTGTTAAAGTATTGTCACTATACCGCGTTTAGATGTCGAGTCAAGCATTCTAAATGAACTATTGGCAACAAGACAGATTTATATAGCAAAATAAGCATTCAAATTCCAACTATACGCTTATTAATTCCTGAATGACATTCAATACTACGAAATTCTTGGTTTCACCGAGTTTGCAACGAGTGACAAGTATTGTTATCTATGGAATTTTAAGACAGCTGATATAATTAATTGACTCCTCTAACTTCTCTAGTCATCACATGTATAAACGTCATCAAATAATTTTAGTGAGTCATTTGTCTTCACAGATAACATACCATTTGTCTAGGAATTAAAATATTTCTATATATATTTCTACATTTGAATAGTTATTTGACATCAGGCTATTTCCCTAAGTTATTTAAGGATTTTATCACATATTATGGTTACATTTAACATATTATATTCTTCATTTTATATAGAAAATATTTAATTGACAAATTTAATTGAACTAACTGCTTTTGATGACTGGCTTTCTCGCATAAGATATTGATTTCTTAGGTAGTAAATGATAAATGTGCAATGCATTGTTATTAAAATTACATATTTGATACTACTCAAAACATGAATTCAATTTCTCCGTCATTGAAAATAAATAATAATGAAATAAAAATAATAATATAAATAAAATTGGAAATAAAAACCCTACTACCAAATTATGGATTATCAAAATAACACAATTGAATATTTTGATGGATAAATAAGTTTTCAAAAAAATGTATTTTGAAATCAGCTTATTAAAATCGTTTTAAATACTTACATACATAAAATACATCTTAGTTCCAGTCCATCTTAGTTCAAACTGAAAGCAAAGTCCTCCAAAAATAACTACTTAGATAACGGTATCAAAAATGACATTTCTTAGACTTCTCTTATTCAAAAAGGGAAAAAAATATTTTGAAAGTATACATATAGAATATAATCCAAGAAATTCTGAATTATCTCCTACAAAGTTGCGCTATCTGAATATGATTCAAAATGGAAAATTCAAGAATCCATCTTCAGATAACCTATTTTTAACTTCAAAACGGGAAGTTAAAGTAATAAAATGAAACCATGTCAAAACTTCTGTTGAAATAATCCACGTAGTTGTATCAAAAAATTTTCATTTTTGCAGAATAATTTTGTTTATATTAATTCTAGTCGCCTTTTGCCACCAGCTGTTCGTCGGAAATATTAATTGTATTCAATTCCAGTTAAATCATTTAGATGCATGTTAGATTCCATCAATTTCATTATTTAGATTCCATGTAGATTAGATTCCCTCAATTGCATTAAAGTCTTATTATTTTAATTGCTTAACATATGTTCTCAACATTGTGTAGAAAAACCTTTCTACTGAAGATGAATTATCATAACACCATAAGGCTATTAAAAACTCAAATATGCAAAATATCGATTCCTTAGATTTCGATGCATTGAAACTTCATTCTTTTATTCGTTTTGTATCCTATATACGTAATTAACAAAATCCTTCTTTGCATTTCAGCAATGAATAAAAATCACGCTATTAAATATTTAATGAAATCTTGAAACTTGTTTGAATTTTAGGGCAACAATGTAATCTGTTATTGAAAATTAGACAAAAAAATTTAAATTTCGAGAAAAGATTGCACGATTATTAAACTGTTATCATTAAAACGATAATAATTTTGAAATAAAAATTCATATTTGGGGAATAATAATTTCGAAGTTATCGCTAAGAAACAATGATATTTTACTGATTTACCATTTTTTTAATATTGTTTAGAGATTCACATTTCCACCTTTCAAGATATATGCGAGTCAAATTTGATATCTGTAGATAATATGCTATGGCATATGGCACGAAAACACAAACTTTGACCTTAATTATTACTAAAGATAGAGATAACGGAAGCAGTACAATCAAAAATTTAAATTGAAGCATTATGATTAACTAACAAGAAATATTTCGATTATTTCTTTTCAATATGTTTCATTCAGTTCTTTCAATATGAAAGATTTTTTATTGGAGTCATATCTTTACTGCCAGATGTTTTGACATATACAGAGTACTACAGTATCAAAATTTATTACAATTGTGTCTAAAAATATTGAACTGAATATTATATATAGTTTTATGCATAGATAGTATATATTTTGAAAGCACTCGAATGATATTTTGACATTATAACCATGATTTCTATGCATTGATTAATGGAAGTAATTTCTCTCTGCCGGATAGTTTTAGAAATACAGAGAGTATCAAAATATCGAAATTTTCTAAAGTATTTTTAAAAATAGTTTTTGAACTTTCTTTTATATATGATTTTATATAAAATATTATTTATTTAAAACGCAATCTCATAATACCTTGGCATTACTGATATGACTTCTATATATTGACTTATGAGGGTATTTTCTCTTTGCCTAGTATTTTGAATATTCGTTGCACAGTACATCGTAATATCAAAATGATTTATAACACTTTTTTATATTCATTGATTGAAATTTGATGTTCTATTTTATACATAAATATTATTTATCTGTAAAGCTATCGAATAATATATTAATATTACTCCCACGGGTTTTTGACAAAATATCTGGGGGAAAATTATTCATATTTGATTAAAAACTGTTTTGCACATCTTTCAAATAATTCTGAAATGATATTTTCATTTTCCTGAAAAAGAGACTAATCTTAATAAGTCGAATAACTGAAATAATGTCTAAAGAAGGTCATATGATTTCTCTAACAATTACTTATTTATGATATTGTATTGCAACATTATGGAATGAATGAAACATTTTTATTTTTGATGGCTTCGCAAGCAGAAAAGAACTAAATTTTGACAAATTAAATTAATCATGATAGATTATTTCACGTTTTATGACTGAAAATTGCATAGTAATATTATTTTACACTTTAAAATAATATATATATAACGGTAATATATTTATAATAATGTATAATATACTTCACATTTTAAAATAATATAAAAATAGCATTACCAAAAAGTAGGCAAAACTGGTAACACTTTGCTTAATTTTTAATAATGAAGATATTAATTAATAGTTAAAAAAGATTAATCTAAGTGTAGTCCCACTGTCAGTATCCAAATACAACAGTATTAAATTCGGCTAAGTTCTGTTAAGTTCTGGAGTTCGCCAATAGGCACCCAAGTTTCATTTTCAAATTGGTTAGGGAAGCAAACTTTGAATTATGTAATAACATCATTTTATACGTTTGTATAATATTGTTTACGCATAATATTCCGCCTCATTGCAAAAATACTAAAACATGTATACAAGCGTTGCATTTAAATAACGAAATAGGAGTTGTCTCTAAAATACTTTCTCGCATACTCTCTAATAAAATTGCTGCGCTTGTTACACCGTACACAGCAATGGCGCAAAAAACTTAGCATTTACGAAATAATAACTTTTGGCTTGAATTTAGCATTTTTACTGATTATAGGGTCTAATCCTTGGCGAGTTATTTGGTATTAATCCCTGGCATACGATAATAGCATACAAAAATTGAATTTGTGCTTTATACACATTTTTTACAATCGATTGAAACAAAAATTTGGCTCAAAATTGCACTTGAAATTACAAAAACCCAAGCCAAATTTGATATATTTTTGTTTTTGAATGATCGCGTTTACATTTTTCTGAAAGTACATATCGGCAGACAGTCAACTCGCAGTTGAATTTGACTCAAAATTTGGCAATCGCCAACGCTATAGATTTTAAATCTGCGTACCTAATTTTATCTGTCTATCTCTCTTCTTATTGTAATCATAAAGTTAACTTATATTCGAACAGCCGTACAGATGGACTTGCTCTGTACAGATTGTGCTCAAAATTTGAGAGAAATTTGCAAATTTGGTGTAAAGACAGTACATCGAATTTCATCCGTCTAGCTCAAAGTGCTTATAAGTTATCGTTGTCACAAACAGACAGGAGGACATTTTCCGAAAATGTGTTTTTTCGAATACAGGGAGGTCTAAAATGTGGAGATTCGTGAAAGTCTCGAGTCCTAACTTTTTGACAATTGCCATGCTTTCTCTATTATACTACATATACGAGTAAGCAAAAATGATAGCATGCTGCTTAGTGCTTATTTTTTTTTTTAATTTTTCATTGTTTGCGTATGTTAGATTTTTTGACAAAATTAAAAGTTAATTGTCATAATTGATTCAGAAGAAGTAGGAATTAATTCAATCTAACGCCTAAACTCTTATGTTTAAGAAAAGTACTGAAAATACTAAAAATTTCGTATTTTGATTAGATAATGTGACAAAGGTAAATGTTTCTTTGAATAAAAGTTAACTTTTTTCCCTTTTAATGAGATCCTAAATCAAATCTAAGGAAATGAAGTTTTCTTTCCCGCCATTTCAAAACTTTCTCTGCTTCTGAAAGTCCATCTACCTTTTATTCTGAATAAGGAATAACATTAATCAATCATTTACTTATTGAAAAGGCATAAATAGATAGAAAATCAGAAACATTCTCGACGAAATAAAGTTAAATGACATGGTTGAGGAGTCAAAGGAAATTAGCAAAGAGGCTGTAATTGAATGGAATTATAAGCGCAAGTTTGTTTTCCAAATTGACTTAAACTTTATAATGGGTGCATTTAAATAGAAGATGCATTATATTTTAACTTGTCTTAAATGAATGCAATTAATAAGACTGTACTTATAAATCTAGAAAACTTTATGTAACAGAGATTATATTTTATGTCATTTATATACTATTTCTGTAAAATATTCTTACTCTACGAATTAATTTTTAAATAAAATAGTATTCTGTTAATAGAATAATATAATATTTTTATAATTTTAGTAAAAATCTAAATTTTTACATAAAACAAAGAAATTTTTAAAATATTTTAAATTAAAAAAAGGTTTAAAAATTAATAACTTACTTTTAAGCAGCAAAAATTAAATATATTATTCATTTGTACAGGTAATTTTAGGACGATGTGAAGGAAATCCATATACCGAAATTCAAGCTATTGTGAGTTTCTTAGCTCAAAGATTGAGCTTTTCTTCTTATTTGTGATGTTCCTTTCCTTCTGTATATAACGAAAAGAAAATATCAAAACAAAATAGAAACAAAAATAGCAGAAAGAAGCTTAATCTAATTCACAGTATTGACTGCCAGAAATGGACGGACTGGGATTATCTACTCTCGTAGGTAATCATAAATGTAAATGACATTCCTTAGAGCTGCATCTTCATATTCGGAATTCAAAGAGTAAGTGCAGTCATTTTGATCTATATTTAGAATGCTTACCAAATGTTACTTCGTATATTTGTTAGTTTACACATAAGATTAGAAAAACAAAAAACATTTGCATTTGATTAAAAAAAGTTTCTAGATTTAAAAATACTAGGAATAAAATACACCAAAGGAATATAATATTTGCATATAAAGCAAAAAAAACAGAGTTAAATTGCATATAAAGTAAAATAAGAGTTTCATGTAATCATCAACTAAAGGCAGAAAGAATTGCGAGAAGATAATAGATAAATGTTAATAAACTATAATACGAATGTTTCAGACTGCTTCAATGAATTTTTTTACTGCTGCACTTCATTCAATGCTTCCATAAGTTTAATCGAACACGAAAATCGGCTTAACCGTTGCCAGATGGCCATTTCTATGACTTAATATAGAGATTGATGATTATAATTTCCGAATCTATCATCTCACAAAAAATATTTTTATAATACTTTAAAGCTCAAAAATTCTTTTTTTAATGGTATAATTTTCATTTTTGTAATACTTATCTTTATTTTTAATGAATTTATTTTCATTTTAATATACAATTAATAACAGTGTTTTGAACGCTATTTTAAATTCAAACATCCATCAAATCATCCAATGGCGTGCTTTTGCCACTGTTAAGTTTTTTAAAAAAAGGGTTTCTTCGACATTGGTCCTGAAACAGAGCTTTTCCCTTTTGTTTTTATTTCGAAGTACAACCATTCTTTAAGCTTCATCCAATATAATTTTTAATATATTTAAGAAATACGATATTTACTTAATCATTTTATCAAATAAGAAGGTGCATTTAAAAAAGATTACATTCTATATTAATCGTTTAACAATTTAAAGGCAATAATCTGGGCGAACAAACTGGTCACTAAAGAACAGCTAGTAACCATTTATATTTTTTACTCATTTATTTACATTTCTAATTATATTTATTTAAAAAATAAATTTATTAATAATTTAATAATACTAAAAATTTTCATTATTTTTATTCATTTACTACATTTCTATCATTAGTTTTTAAAGAAATCAGGCTTATTTATTAGAAGAAAAAACATTTTTAATTTTTCTTTCTTGGTATACTTCAAATATTTATTCACAAAAATTCTTTATGATAGAAAGTAATAAAAACAGAAATGCATTTAAAAGATTATTGTATAAACGTCTGTATTTATCTAACAAAGAATAATTCGTAAAATTCTGAAAATATACAGAAAAAGCTTTTGAAATATCCTGATGACATATCCAATAATGCATTTTTACAGATATCGCATTTGCCTTCTTTCATTATTTTGATATATTATTTTTATTAAAACAAATCCATTCGCTACTACAATAAAAAAATCATAACGCGAATCGCCAGCTTAACGTGCTTTTTTTCCTTTGAGATATTTTCGCTAGTATATGCTTAGTCGTCAAGATTCAAGAAATCTCGCTTCGTTCATTTGAAAGGATTATTGACGCATTGAAATAAATAGGAAAAAAGAATAACTGTAAAATTTAATATAAAAATAACATTTTGGCTATTTTTTATTCTTTATCATATGCACCTGCATGCATACTTCAGTTTTTCTGTATGGTAAAGTACTTAATATATCTTTAGATATTAATAATCTATATACCTGTGAGATATAGATTAGAAAAACAGAAAACGCAGATAGTTTTAGATTAGTTTAGTTATATTAACGTATCTCTTTAAAGCAACTGTTGGGCTATTTTCGGACTGACCTCCTCATTTACAACTGCAGTCAAACGACGTGGACGACACCTGAGCTGGCAGCCCCGTCTCCACACCACACCACACCAGCGAGAGGACGTTCAGCGTGCAACAGGTCCCCTTACACGATGGTTCTTCGGTGGAATCGGGTCTCGAACCTGAAACACCACAGCTCACGAGCCTAGACCTTACCACCAGACCACCGCGGCCCACAGAAAACGCGGAAGTGGTAGTTTTAGACGTTTTTTAGAATAAATAAATTTTAATAATTGTATATATGGAATCATTTTTAACTGATTTCTTCAATTTTGTAATCGCGTATAAATATATTATCTACAAAATAAAATTATGAAATCTTAACACAAAATTAAATATATAATGTAATTTGGAAATCGAATTATTTTGATAACTTATTCCTTTTTAGATCTGTGATACTGCTGGGAGTCACAATGGGGTGATTATTTCTACGTTTCCGCTTTTAATTTTGGTTGGGGACTTTTTAAAATAGCTTAAATAGTAATATAATACGGATCAATATTAAATAAATTATTTTAATAAAATTTGATTAATTAATCAATTTTGAATAAATAACTTGATTTAATCACATTATATTTTTAATTTTTCCCCAGTATTTAATTTTATTACAAAAATATTAGTTTAATTTAGAGAATCCCCCCAAATCTTCTAGCATACAACTAATTCATCTCCCTCTGCATAAAACTGTGAAACTTGGTTCAAGCCGCGATTACCTTAGATGACATTGGCAAATAATACTTACAAAATATAGAACTGTGGTTAGATCCCACTGAAATGCAGATATAATATTTTTATAAAATCTTTTGTACGAATATGTATTTTGGAACGTATTTTTTTCTGCCGATGGAAACTAATATTATACACAGAATTACAATCGAAATACCAGGAACGCATATTATTTAAGATGTAGAGACAGACACTATATTTACATGCATGAGAAAGTGTGGACCGACAGACGGTCACCTTATCCGATTTGGCTCAACTTTTTATACATATTAACATATCATCTGCTTTGATCTGTCGAGCACTTAACATTTTTTTATAATCAAGTCATTTGAGTTCGAACAGCCGACATACAGGATTCCAGAATGAATACTGTCTATCAGATTCCTGCCTACCTTCAACATTCAATAGACATAAACAAATTTGGTTTTATGCCTTTATATCGAATTCCGTCAGTTTAATCACTTAACTCTTTTATTTTCTTTACTATCTAATAAAATGACACCTTCTATTTTGGGAATATTTTCTTATTTTGATTCAAATGGAATACTTGACCACTGAATCCATTGAATACTTGACTTATCTATGTTTCCGAAATAATTTTAATATTGAATTACAATTGTTATGAATGGTTTATTTTTTGCTTACAACTATTAAAATTCAATAAATCGATGCACATATGGTACTAGGGCAGAACAGTTAAGATGTTAATTCAAAGACAGTGAGACTTAATGCTAAAAATGAGATTTCCGGAGTCAGAGAGGTGTGAAACATAATTTTACAAAATCTCGATTTAAAATCTTTTGTCATTTATAATACTTTCACTATATTTCATACGCGAAGAAGCAAAAATAGATAATATATAATAAAAATTGCCATAACATTTTATAAAATAACCCGACATTCCTTTTCCTCTACATAAATCTTACTCGGGTAGCATGCAGTAGAAGGAAAAACTGCTACTCTGCGTTTTAATAAGAGTTATAATTTAAGCTTAAAAACTGAGTTATATAGAATTTGAGATTAAAAATAATTCTTGCTACTTTCTTGTGTTCGAAATTTAAGAAGGGAAAGTACTGTAACCATCAAAAAATTCGAATTTAAAATTTTGAAGAATCTTCAAGTTTTAGACTTTCTTTTAAAAAAAACATATATTTTTCCATTATATCTGTCTGTAAACATGATATCAAAAACGCTTTGAGCAAAATGAAACAAATTCTGTGCACGGTCCTTAAATCAAATTTGTAAATTACTATCAAATTTTAAACAAATCTTTTCAAAGGAAATCTATTTAGCTATTCGAGTACAAGTGAACTCGGTAATGGAGCTAGATGGATAAAAATTAGAACAAAAATTTATAATTTAATGTGTAGATTATAATCAAATTCGGATCAAAATCTATCAAGGGTCAATCCATCAAATCACAAGCATGTAAATACGATATTTCAAAATTGAGATAATTAATATTTACGTCCAACTTTTAGTAAGTTATTTTGTGAAAACAACTGTATTTTTGTGCCAAATTAAGGTTTTAATTGTTCAAAAAATATGTCAAAAATGCACAGTCTTTCTGAAACTTATTAAATGCAGGTATGTGATTAATTTCAAAAATTCATCATTGATTGCAAGGTCATAGGCCCGCTCTCCCTTATTTTTTGCCCATAACATGTGATTAGTAATATACATTTGAATTTATTAGAGAATGTGCGAGAAACTTTCGCAAAGACTAATTCAGCTATTTTTTTACATATCTCATATTTGACTAAAATTCAGTATTGTTCATCCATGGATCCGAAAACTCTCCGTTCTCTTGTGCATGCGTTAGATGTGTTTATTTAGCCAAAGTAAGGAGAAGAAAGATGAGTAGGCAAGAGGTTTACATTCAGCAATAAAGTGAACTCGGAGTATTCGAGGAGACAAAAAGCAAATAAATTGAAGAAAATTCGTAATATTCTGGGAAGAAGATTCTAAATCCCAATAAAATATTTCCGAACAATTTTTATTTTTTGTAAGGAATCTTAACATTAAATTATGATGAATACACAGAAAAAAATTAATCTCTTTATAAAATTTAACAATTGACTGTTTTGTAAAATAATATTTTTATTTTAAATCTTTTCTATTTTCATTTGTTATTGAATTTGTTGATAACATTTTGAAATCAACAACGATGGATACTCTCAGTCACATTTAATGATACTAAATAAAATATACTATGTGGTGATCCTGAATGCTTTTTCACCACTTGAATAAGCTATATAAGCAATCAATACGCAGTGTTAGTTTAAAATAAAATAGTACGATAAGAAATAATAAGACACTATTATCCTTATTGTAAAAAACCAAACGAAAAACTATCTAATGTCGCTCAAATCAAAGTCGTCGGAAAGCGGTAGTCACGGGATACCGATACGAACTGATTTATTTTCATGAAATCAGGAGACTTAGAAGGCGGCTCTTTCGAGGAAAAAATCATCATTAATGTACACTATGGAAAACGTATTTATAATTTAAAAACCAGGCGCATTTACTTTTCTCCTAAGTACTACATTCTTCAGTGGAGTTAGTTTCAAGGTGATTAGCTCCAATATCCACAGTATGATCGTGAACAAATAATAATGCTGTTTACTCCCCTCAAATTAGAAAATACCCAAATTGAAATTCTAACTTAAACGCTCAGCATTCAATCTAATGAGAAACTATGAAACGTAGATTCTCTTAGCATTGCGAAAGCAATCCGCACTTTCTCTCGTTTCTCCTCTAATGAGAATCAGATTAAAATCCCACTCGAAAGCATTACGATCGATTGATTTAAAAGGATTTGAGAGCTTGTTTAGAAAGCGACTTTCAGGCCTCCTTTCTCTTTTAACTAGTTCTAAATAAGCTGAAGAGTAAATATTTTTAATAGTTAATGAAATACGTACCTGTCTAGAAAAGGAAGCGTGTATTCAGGGCTCTTATCACTTTGTATGCAACTTTTCAGACAACATATACTTTATTGGCAAAGTTGATACTTGAAATGATATACTCTAGAGAATCATACATATTATATTATATTATATATATATATATATATATATACAGGGAAAGGAATGATGATCAGATGTTTAACCTCAAACAATAAACAAAGCGAATGGTTAATATTTAACCTAGAACTCTTTTTTGCATTCATATATTCTGCTAACTAACTTATGAATTTTTAATGAGATATAATTTTTTCTTTCCATGTATTTTTGAATAAATGTAAAGTCATAAAAATTAAGTAACTTTGTTAATATTTTCTGTTTACGCTGAAATGTGAAACTGAAATCTTATAACTTTAAACGAGCAATTCGTGTATATATACAGGGTGGTTATAATTAAATTTACCCTGTTTAGAAATACGTAGTGTCCGCTCTAGTGGAAGTATGTGGAAGAAACTTGATATTTAGGTTGTATGGATCACGGGGAAAAGAAATCTGCAATAAAAAAATTAGTTAACATTTCGGCCGATAGATGGCGGTTTTCATGTACGATAAAGGCCATTATGCAAATTTAGAGTAATTTAAAATGCCAGTACTCACTACCGGAAAATCATTCTTCGCCGTGTCGTTAGAGAAGAAAGGAAGAGCTTTACTGATAAAGTTGTTTTATCAGAACAGGATAATTTGTCAGCTGCACTGCGAGAATATCGGCGCTTGAAAGACTTACGCAACGGACCTATGTTCAGGTTGGCAGGCTTTGAAAAAGATTATTAAATTTGAAGAGAAAGGAGATTTGTACGTGGTACAAGGAAGAGAATGGAAACGGATTTCAAATGAAACTACGGAAGATGTCGCTCTTGCCGTGTCGAAAGAGCGTCTGATTCGTAATATTCTTCATCAAGCGCTCAAGCGGTGACACGTAATTTTTCCCTCCCTTGGTATACAGTACGAAAAGTTCTTCGACCCATTGTAAAGTGGTATCCATGCACATCCATCATGTGCAAGCGCTGAATCCTGCAGACCCGGAGAAACGAAATCAATTTGCTAGAATTTTTAGCCAGAATAGCCGTTGACAATTCATTGCCTTGAAACATTTTGTGGTCGGACGAGGTTCATTTTACCCAAGGCGGGGCAGTTAAAACTCAGAACTGTCGCACATGAGGTACTGCAAATCCTAATGATGTGCATGAACAGTCTCTACATCCTGATTACATTACTGTATGGTGTACTTTTACAGCTGGTTTCATTCTTGGTCCTTTTTTTTTTTTTTTTTTTTTTTGAGGAGAACACTTCTTATGGCCCTCAAAGGTCTTCCGTTACGGGTGTCCGTTACCGCTATCTTCTTCAGCAGCAAATCATTCTTGCGTTACAAGAGCGAGAATGTTTAGGGACTACTGTCTTCATGTAAGATGGTGCACCACCCCACATTGCTCGACCAGTGACGGCATTGCTTCGTGCTTATTTTGAAAATAAATGGGTAATTTCAAGAAGTTTTACAACTGCCTGGCCTCCACGTTTTCAGAACTTGAATCCCTGTGATTTCTGGTTGTGGGGATTCCTGAAAGATCGTGTCTATGGAGGAAGCATACGGACTCTGCATGAATTGAAAGCACGTATAACACGTCCTGTTGCTGCAATTGATCGAGAAACCCTTCGTGCCACTGTTGAACACGCCATAACATGTTTTGAGCATATTCTTGACGTAAATGAAATGCACTTTGAACGTATATTGTAATTAAATAAAGTTTTTAAGTTCCAAATTGTTTTTTTTTTTTCATGCGCTGCCTTCTCACCTGGCTGTTGAAATTAGAACTAATTTTTTTTATTGACGATTTTTGTTCCCCATAATCCATACAACCTAAGTATCTTCTTTGACATCCTTCCACTAGAGCGGACACTACGTAGGTCTTAACAGGGTAACTTTAATTATAACCAACCTGTATATATGAATTTATTTAGTGTATCTCAGAAACGGATTTAACGATTTGGACAAAACTTTATATTTAGATAAGGTTTTGGTTTTTAAGTTTATCTATATAGGTGTCTTTCCTGAGAAAACTCGATTTTATACACACGCAAATTTTTGTTGTAACTAACTATTAGAATACGTTTCTTTAACTTCCACTTCGAAGAGTGGCAGTGCAGTATATTGGTCAGAACATCATGAATGATGTTGTGTGTTGCGAATCCTCGGTTCAAGTAGCACTTTTCGCTTTATTATTTTATTTATGTATTAATTTTAATATTTTTGCTTTTACACACACACTTTTACACACAAATGCGATTTTACACACACACACATACAAACATTTTTTTTTATATAATTATCTATTAGAGCCTTTTTCTCTCTACTCTCATGCTGGCAATGTCATATAGCGCCATCTCGGACTCGATTTCCCCATGTTAAAATTGAGTGTAAATTCAAAAATATAATTAAGGACAGGTAAACTGAATACTGTAATATAGAAGATTGTTTCGAATAACATGTTAAACTAAGTGCATTCATGAATTGTATTTAAATAATCAGTTTATATGTATATAAGATTGAAAAATATTCATATGTAATCAATATGTAATTCGTATCTAAATATTTTCTCCCCCAAAAAAAACACGATTTTAGAAAAAAAAACACTACCAAGCGTAGCCTGGTCTTCCAGTTATTTTTAGTTAATATGCTAATATGTTTATTTTTAATTACTAAAGATGGCGTAATATGTATTATAATAATAAATCTAACACTTACATTTAAAATATACGTTTGAAATTTCAGCTTATTTTTCAAAATATAACAAGAATTCTTAAATAACAGTTAAAGCTAGTTTCCTTTCGTTAATCCTAGATGAAAATTATTTTACCAGAAATATATCCTACCAGAACTTTATTAAAATACACAATTAAACTTTCTTACCGCAATTAGTAAATAACAACTGAGTCATGAACTGTTCTACTTTCTGAGCAAATCAATTATCTGATTTTTAGTATTGATTTTAAATTGTCTGAGAATGTATACATTAATTTAGAAACCAAGTTGATTGGATTACCTAAACAAGTATAAATGTTGTTTATTCTCATAACAATATAAATAAATTACTAATTTCTATTAAATATTAAGTATTTATGAAACAAATTCTCACAAAAATTAATTATTAAATATGGGGAATTTCCATCTTGATTAAACCAATATACTGTATCTATCGTTTCACATTAATTGTTTCAATTCATATACTTTATTTTTGTTTTCTCCATATTTACTAATATCTGCCTTTGGATATCAGCTGGTTTCCTGGGATTGATAGTCGCTACAATTTTAAAATTTTAGGTAACTTGGTCTTAATGGTGTTATTTTTATCAAACTATTGTTAACGTTTAAATTTATATATATGTATAATTTTTATTCTTTTAGAAGTCTTACACCAATTTATTCAATTTTACTCGTATTTTCTTTATTTTTCGTCCGTGTTCTTAAAATTTATAAAATAAGAATACACTTTGCTATTTCTAGTTTCATAACAATTTTACCTCATTTCGCACTTAAAACAATTTAAAAATTTGGACTATATACATACTACTTACATATAAATAATACATCTTTAATATAAGATGAAAGTAATATTATCTTCTAAGATTGTATTTTAGCCAAATACTTGACAAAATTAAAAAGAAACTTTATATGAAATAATCAGAACCGTTTCATATAATATGATTTTGCAAATCCATGACAGATGAATGTATCTATGTATGACAGCAGTAAAGTGATCCGATTTCCACAGCTTGTGTGTAAGGTGAAAGAAATTATTTTAGTAATTGATACTTTGTATATCAAATAAATTGTATCCACATATATCATTTAAACTTTTAAGTTAATAAATTTGCGGGGAAATAATGGTTTGATTTATTATTTGAAATTTATCATGCAATTACTATTAATAAAAACTTAGAGCTATATATGATTATTTCCGTAATAAAGAAATTAAGATGATGAAATATATGAAGTCATAATTTAAAATGAGCCAAGCAAACTATATTGATTCTTACGTTAATAAAGAATTGTAGTATCTTGAAATATAGTAAAAAAAGTCCTATTGATAATGAGAGTTATATATTCAGAAAAGCTACAATCTAAAAATGAAATAGATTTTTTTCAAGGAAAAATGGCAACAAAATGTCATTTTTTAAGTTCACATGCCTATAAGCAATGAATCCCAAGCATTTTTATTTTAATTAAAATGAAAAATAAGCTCTAATATTAATTTAATTACATTTTGTTTATTTTGTAGTTTAATTATAATAATATATATTTTTTAGAAAAAATAGAAACTGAAATTACCTTTATTTCTCTTTTATTGCCTTTAAATCTTGATAGTTATTAAATTTACGTTAATATGTCTTATATTCAAAAAAAATTTTCAACATATATTGTTTTCTAAAATTTAGTAAAAAAACGTAATTAATAATAGATCAGAGACTCGAAGGTGTAATGAAGTTTTAAATCATAGCGCAACTTTTTATTGCTCAAAATTAAAAATATAAATGCATATTATATCGAAAACGCAACTTTTTCTGTAAAAAGTATATAGGTTTCAGAACAAGCTTGGAATATCTGTGTTTTCATTGTCAATATTACTAGCTAGAGTAAAAGGCGATAAAATGAAAACAACTAATATGAGAATCTTGACTATATTAGCATCCTCACAGTTACTCATGAAGTCATTTATATCAGTCACAACACGTGCGAAAGCATTTTTCTACTACTTAGGGTGCATTGGTTATTTACATCACATTCCAAATTAAAAACTCACGTTCTGAGTCAGAAAACAATAATAAAACTACTACTGCCTGCTTTACCCATTTTTAATCTTCTGGAAAATTTTATTCACTTTTTTTTAATAAACTCACTTTTATTCTTTAAAGAGCCGAGAATATTTTAAGCTGTTCTTATAAAATGACTGTAAGAAGATTAGGCAAATATTAAACACATTGTTTTCTATTTGTTGCAACAATTATTTTAATATTTTTTTAAATAATGGTAGAGTAGGTACTCTTTGTTCTTTGGGAAGTTACTCATAAACTTTTGATATCAATTATCATAAAATAAATTATTTCTTTTATAGACTAAAGAAACTGTGGAAAGATTATTGGCATTAAACATAAAAATAAAATTAAATAACGATAATCGGCAAATAAGTAACTTAATGTACCATTTAATGTTATATAAAATACCACAATAAAAACTACACTATTCATCTCATTGTTATAATGAATTTTGAAATCTGTAATATCCAGTCCTCTGTGTAACATCGTTGTAATAAAATAAATGTTATTTGGATATATCTAGACATTTGGGAGATTAGAGGTAGGCAATAATCTGGTAAATGTGATCAGATTGTTAAATATTAGCCCTTCCAAGATTTCATGATTCATGCATTTGGCAAATATAAGACTCAGCGAAAGACGTCCAAATGTTTCATACTGTGACAATGACCTATATGTGCTATTCTGGTTATAAACTACAAGAGCTCTAATCCATTCACCTAAACTCTAGAACTGTTGCAGTCATATCAAGAACAATGCCAAAATCTATTGTGCACAGAGATGTGTTTGAAACCAGCCATTATACTAGGAAAACAATCATTTTAACACAGTTTATTTATTTCAATAGAGGAAGAAATTGTGTTGAATATATCAATATGTTCATTTGGCAGCAGATCAATATAGCTTTGTCCTCTAAACAGCTGAATCAAGGTTTCGCTTACAAAGCAACAGCAAATGCACTCAACCTGGATATTTGGGACTCTCTCATTCATTAAATATTTGTGAATTTCCTACATATAGGCAATATCTAGACTTTCTAAGATATCCTTTTGTGTAGACTATAGAGCAAAATAATTTTATTCAAGGAAATGTAAACACTCAATTTCATGGAGTTGTTTAGTTTTATTCTTATTTTCATCCCCACACTGGTCTTATACATACTGGTAAATATTTTATTTTTACAGAATAGTAACGCTTAGTAATATAGATGAGATATTTATTTAGTTCGACCCATTTGGAGATTTATTTTTACCATGAAATTTGAAGATCATAAATTCATAAATTTTTCTTCTTCTGCAGAATGTAGCAATTATAAGGCAATCAAATTATTCACTAATATAAATTTAGTTCTTTTCAAATAATAAAAGAAAATAGTTGTGTGTATGTCAGTATTTTATAGGCCAGTCGATTCAATATAGAGCTATAAAATCTGATAAAAAATATACGATGAAGAGTGGAAAAGCACTCCTCCAAGAATTTTTCTTAAAGTTTAAATTTACTAAAAATAAAATAATATTTAACTGAATAAAAATTAAGCGTCTAAATAAAAATTAACTTGAGAAAAAGATGCTGGATAAAGGTATTTGTTGCTTCATTTTAAAATTCAAAAAAATTTTCCTCAAAAATGCCAGTTAGGTTCCATGCATTAGCCAATGATATCAATTTGCTTCCCTTTTTTTATTGAATTTTTTTAACAATTTTTATAAGTATTTTTTTTCATATCTTTTAACTGTTTATTTTGTTTGTTTCATTCATGTTCACTCAAGATTCAATTTTTTTTCATTGTTCCATTAAATATATAATCATAGAATAATAAACAAATATAATGAAGAAAAATTCTGCTTAATATTCTGTGTTTATGTAACATTCTATAAAAATGTTGCATTTACATGATGAATATAAAAATAATAAGCAATGTAGTTTGAAATTGATTATTTTATAATTTTTTTTTTTTTGCACTTCGAGACTGCTGATTATAAAAAGCAGAGAGAACGATAATAGTATAATAGCAACTTTTTGAAGCTTTATAGGAAAATTAAGAAATAAATTACGATTTATTTAACGTATCGAAATAGTTTTACTTATAAATTTACAAGGATTTTCGAGCGTATATAGATTTATAATGCTGGATTTTTGTTTTGTAGAATATGAGAAGTATTTAAATAGAAACCAAAGTACAAATATTGAAATTCTAATTTTCAGCTAATACATTATCAAATATAGACTTGTAATACTTCAAATTCTTGCTTAAAAATATTTTTTTTTCATATATTGTGAATTACAAATGATTTATATTTCAGGCAAAATAAGATTTTGTACTTTTGATCTCACTTTTTCTATATTTTAAATAAGATTTATATTAAATTGCATTTAAGAAAAATATTTTACAAATTATTTGAATAATAAGATCACAAAAAGTAACTTGCCATGAAGTATACCACATTTTTACATATCTACTTAACGGATAAAAATACTATTCATGATAGAAAAAGCTTTTTTCTCTGTAAACATTTCTCAGTATTTTAATGGAATTTTTTTTACACTCTTAGATGACCATAATTTTATGAAGTGTGCTGTGTAAGTATTTGGTTAAACTATATGGGCTGATACAAGAATGCCAAATAACCTTTTCTTGCTATCGAACACATTTTCGGAAATTCCTCGTTAAAGCTGAAATTATTCAGAATAAGCATTTTATTCCTTCAAGGATTTACAAACAATGCACCAATACACGAAATTCGAAGGTTGCAGATATTCACCGGTTGTATGGAAATGCAAACCGAAACTGGCGAGATTTTCAAAGGTTGCACACGCAAACAGAATGATTCCCAGTGAGGGAATTGCAGGATAGGTGAATTTTCAAATGTGAACATAGGCAGTCTTCCGAAAATTGATATGTTTTGCCAGATATGCTTTGTATCTGGCATATATTCCAGAACTACTCGAGTTGAATAAAGTGTTTAATGCAGTTGATTTAAATCTTTCTACAAACATGATAATCGTTGCGTGATTTTGGGCCTGAGACTTTCATTCGTGTGGAAAATTTTACAATGCAAAAGATTTCACCGTTTCCTTTATATAGAGAGGCATTGAAGACGAAGAACTATCTAATTCTGCAGGTAATAAAAGATTTTCTGTCTCAACGCTGTCTATGCACATGATCTATAATTCCCCAAATGGTATTCTCACCGTTTGGAAATTCTTATAGCGCAAACCTTTCAGCAGTTCAGCTGTTTGTATTTGCAGCCTTATCTGTTAGGTAAAAATCTGTAGATAAAGTTCGAATTCCTGTAGTATTGAATAATGTTGCAAATTCCAGAAGATAATGATGTCTTAGGTTAGTGCAATTTATTATCTAAAGGCCCTAAACACCTCTCACAATCATCTAAATAAGGTCTATCTAAAAACTTGTTACATCTATCTATAGAAAAAACTAATAAATTTAGTACTCTCAGTGAATTTCCTAAATTTGGACATGCTTCTTGAGCACTGTATATAAGCAATAAAGGACGTCCTCAGTATTTTTTTCTTTTTTGTACGCAATTCTTGTTTGTTTGTGATTTCAAGAAATACATGATATTTCCTCCAAAAAGTCATATTTTATTACTACATTATATTTTATACTCCGAAAAAAGAAATCATTTTCTATCTTTACAACAAATGCAATCAAAATTCGTTCAATAAATGTTGAATTTCTAAAAAAAAACAATCATTCGGTTCTGAATCAATACAAAGTAAAATTTCTTTTCGAATAGCAAGAAATTTAATTTATCCCCAATAAGGTAATATTTTCTTGTTCTTATTTTATTTACTTCAATATATCAGTTTTTCTTACCAAAGAAATATGGTCTTCAGTAATAGAAATTTCAATGCAAGAAAGCATAACATTGTAAAGAATATTTAAAAAATTTTAGGTTGTTGGAGAACCTTTGGACATCGATTGTTTTATTATCTTTTTTTAAATACCTTAAGGATTGTTGCATTTAAAAGAAATAAAATATCATGTAACAAAAGAGCTTCATGGGGTTTTTTCTTGCCTTCATTAAGAATAGAATTAATACATAATAATCTAAATTTATTACTTGGAACTATTTTATTTATTTCTGCCTTCCAATCTTCTTCGATTATTCGAATAATTGGATTCACAGCCATACAGTTTTCAAAGGCTGTGAGCAATTACATTATCGTTGAAATAAATAAAAAAATATATAATTGCATTTCTGGTGCAATGGCTTCTCTAAAGCAAATATAATTTAGCAATTTATTTAGTCAAATGTTATTCAGAAAAAGGTTTTTAGGTTTTTTAATGTTATTTATTTAAATATTCTCTAAATCTATCTCAAACTGAGGTCATGTAATACAGTATTCATCTCTTTAACTGAGTATGCCGTCTTAAAATTGCTATAGTGTGGTTGCAATTCATGGTACTATTTTTTTTTTATCAGGCAAACACATATTCTACAAAATGACCGATATGAACTTAGAATCACCATACTTGGCACCAAGTAATTTCTTGGCTAATATATGCTCATTATACAAAGGATTTTCAAAATTTTAATTTTATATTTAATTAATAGAAAATTAATCAAAACTTAAATTTTTCTTCACATTAATCATCGAGTTTATAGTGCAATAGCTATTTTTATGCTTTCTTAAAAAAATGTGTCAATGCATATATTTGATTTCATTATTCCTTTGGTTCTAATTTTCTAAAATCCCTTTTTCAAGATGAACATTAAACAAATTATAACAATGTTTTTATTGTAGAAATAAAATTCCAACTGATTTTAAAATTTCATAAAACTTTCTGTTAGTGTTCTTCTGCAAATGTTAGAAATATGATAAAATTCTATTGGCAAATAACTCCAAGCAAAATTATTTTTATCTGCATCATAATGTGAAAAAATTACAAAAATTTTGGATTTAAATAAACTGGCATTATTTCTGAAAAATGCGGAATGTGCAGATTATTAAGCGAAAGTAGATGAAATCAAGCTGACTAATTAAATCTAAAAAATAACATTATGCTACGATGTTTCCGAGATAAAATGCGAATTTTAATTAATCTTTCTTATACAATTGAAATTTTTTTAGTTTAAGACAAATAATAATCCTATAAAAAATTGCATGTGCTTATTGCAAATTTTCAAACTTAAGATATTAGGATCTAAATCTGATAAACCATTAATTTCATTTATAAACCATTATTATTTACTTTAATTTCATTCATCAGTAAATTCCATTTGTTGGATCTTTGCATGTGTCGTTTCCGGTGGGTTTCCAGTAAATATTGCATAATACCAGGAAAATGCGCAATGTCAAACATATTTGTTAAAAAAATCGTCGATATTTAGAATAGTCAAGCTTGTAACAGTAATTATCGGTGCAACTTTTACTTCTCGTGATAATAATGTTTTGTATCTTCTAAAGGTTAGTTTAAATTCGAATCATTGTATAAATGACTGTAAAATAACAAAAATTCAATGCAAATACAACATTGGGAAGAACGATTTGATTTTAAAATAATAATTAAAAAAACTATAAAAAATCTTGGTTAATTTTATCAAAAAATATATAAACACTTTGTACTGTTTATCGATAATATCAGACAAAATGAGATTTTCATTTAATAATAATGTCCCTTATTGGTAATGTACCGTATTTTCGTAAGAGCCCGAGTCTATATACTGCATTCAAATTTTCTAACGCAACCGTCAATTCTTATCCTTTTAACGGATTTCTTGCATTTTGAATACTCTTAATATAAGCATTTATAAAATTTCTTTTAACAAAAACCCGACCGAATATATATAAAAAACGATCTATGGATTTGCCTCAATATACACAAATATAGATTAGAGATTATTCATATATATATATTTCTATTAATTTTAACAGTTCGATTATTATAACAGCTATATCAATTACTTGAAAATTGGCTATTTCAGCTCTTGTTAATAAGTTCAATACTAAAAATAATATTCAAATTTATCTGACGAATTAAAAATACAAAATTGCTTACACTTAATTTTTTTTCCATTTATGAAAAAAAGTAATATTTGACTTTTTTCAATTTATTGTTCATTAATAAAATTCAGGTATATCCATTTCCAGTTAGTTTATTCTCAAAACTTATTTAATGTAACGTCAATTTATAGTCAAATGTAACATCATTTTTATATATATCACAAGTTTCATCATCTTATTAACATTAATATGGAGTAAAAAAACTAATTATCTAGATTATTTCAAGTGAAATATGTTGAAACGTTAGCATCCATTCCGTAGCATATTTGATTATTAGTGATATATGTTATCAATGCTCGTGGATTATTTTTATCGACTAAATATTATTCAGAAAAATAATTCGCACCGCTTAAGAAGAAATTCGGAATTTTTTATATTAATAGATGAATTTATACATTAGCTCAAAGATGGATTTTACAATATAATATATCTATTATAATATTACTAACAATGCAGATATTTTTATGTGCGTATGACTATTTTTTTGGTATATATACTGGTACTCTAAATTCTTAACACATTGGCCTACATCTACGAAATTTCCCACCTAATACTTTGAATGATTAGAATGTGCACTTCATTTCGGGTTTTTTTAAATTATAATTACTCAAAAATTAAGAAATATTTTGTCAATTTTTAGAGATAAATTCCGAAAATATTTGGCAAAAATGGATTTTGCAACGTTTCAAAATGTTAAAAAAAAATATTTTTAATCATATCGATTTTATCACCATGCATTTTTTTAAAATATTTTTTGACTAATTTCCAACGGTAGATTACATTTCTTCCTTAGAAATTCAAAAATCGTTTTCATTGTTTAATCAAATTAATTTTAAAAAATCATTAAATATAAACAAGGAAATATTTTGATTTGGATGGAAGCAGACAGTGAATGATTGATAATATGTATTACGAAAAAGATAGAAACCAACGCTTGTCTTTTAAAAAAACATAATAGGAAAGTTAATGAGGTCAAAACAATTCAGTTAAATCATAAACAATGGAAAACGAGTCATGCTGATAACTTTAGAGGGGATTTGATGAGAAGACCAATGAAAACAAATGATTCCAGTCACATATTTGATGAAAGCAGACATCCGCATTATTTGTCAACTGTGAGGCAAATAATGGAAGCATTACAATCTACCAAATAATAACAGTAAGCGATGACAATGCTTGCATTGTTAAGACTTGTTAGCGTCAGCAATTTATTTGAGCAGAAACAGAATTATTTGAGAGTCGCTTCATTAATCAATGTCAATTTGCAATTTAAATGATGTTTTTCATGAGGGCATAATCTAGCTAGGAATCTAAACATTATGTCTGTGTCTTTGCCCAAAGGCTGCTTCAGTCGTTTAATGATTCGAATTTAGAAAACTTTGTTTATATAGAAGATGAAATTACAATATTTTCATCCTTAAAAATGACACTTCGTAAGTTAAATGCTGTGAATTCAAACATTTCTAGGACTTCATTGAAAATAAAAATAAATTAGATGAAGCACTGAATGAACAGCTGTTAAGTGAGCAAGAAGTTTTATTTGAAAATTCTATACTATTATGAATGTTCCTCCTTTTTTTTGCAATAAAGTTTAAAATACCCTAAAATCATTCAAGAATATAGCCAAATTAAACACCAATTTTATTCAAAAGTGATATAAAGTCAAATAATATCAATAAACAAGAAGGGAAATTAAACTGAAATACAATACAAAACAACTACAATTAAATGAAATAGCACTACTGCAATAGCAACAATTTATACAAAAATTCTTTATTTTTTCATGTTATTAAGAAAATTTTTCGGAAAAACTTTTTTAGCCATTGCTTATATTATTCAAATATTTATTTGAATTTAAAATCTTATTAATTGAATGTTTTTTGAAAATAAAAATTACTTCCCCCCGAATACATATATTTTTGAAATTATATCCATATCTTTTCTCTTTTACATCTATACATATTTTATAACGATATATATTCCGAATAATAAAAAAATTAGTTTGTGTGTGTGCTGGGGAGGTGGGGGAGAGGATTACTAGATTAAAACACTAGATATCATGGGATTGAACTCTGTTCGGAAGGTAAGGAACAGAACAGATGCCTGGTCATCAAAAAAAATGGTATTAATGTCTTTCATAATTCGATGCTTAAAAATAATTTGTGAAAAGGATCATGAATACCAAGTTATGTCTAATTGAATCAATTGAAATTGAGCATAACTAATATTCCCGATAATCCGATTGATCTCCAAACACGATGCACAGAATGTATGAAAAAATGCATTAAATAAATATGGTCAGTATATCATTTTCTTTCATTTCAGAAAATAAAATGTTGTATATAATATGCTTAATATTAATTTATATATGAAGATACTTCATTCTTTATACCATAAATTAAGCATAGATTTATGAAAAAAGTAAATATGTTATTAATGAGGAGATAAGCGGTGAAGCATTGTTTCCCCATATTTATGTAGATTCTATTACAAATTTTTATTTCTGGAATGAAAATGTAAAGAAGGCAATCATAATCGATGAGTGTTAACACTACAAGCTGATGTAATTATAAACAAAAAGTCAACCGTAAAACATCAATTTGTTTTACAATTGTCTTCACCTGATTATGTAGAAATTATTTGAAATTACACAGAATGATGAGAACCGTTTAATGCCCAAAGATAATGCTTAATCTAATGTAGTAACAAAATTAGAGTCCAACAGTAAAATACATTTTGAAATAAACCTCATTTCACAAAACAACACGGAAAAATACTTTAACACTGATTTTGATCAAGATTCATTCTTGTATAACAAGTAGCCTGTTTATACATCATATATTTATTGGTTCGAATTTCGAAGAAAAATTATACAAAGTAAAGGAAACTTGTCGATTTTAAATTCAAAATATAGAAAATTGTGTTCTTCAATTACAATAATCTCAACTCGGAATGACGTAAGTAAAAAATAATTCGTTATAAAATTTGAATATATAAAATGAAATAAAACAATTACACTATTTCTGAAGCAACCAATCTAAAGTAAGAAATATTTTGAAAACGAAACGAATTAGTTTCAGAATTGCAATTAAAAATTATTTCTTATCCAAACTAAAGCCAAAAAAGGAACAGAAAAAACATCATAGTATTTTGAGAGCGCAAATGCAGCTCTCAAAATATTTTGGTACTTCTGATAACATTTTAGAAACAATTATAGAAAATTAATTAGCAGAAAATATGGTCAATTAGAAAATATTAATTCTCTTGAAATCTTCCATGCTGAAGCAAAAAAAAAATCAGAAATAAATAGACTTTCTATTACTTGCTAAGAGATTAAGGATATGGCTACTTAGCAAATTAGTTTGAAGAATATATCATTTCAGCTATTTAGATGATAGAATTTAAAAAAATATCCTAATGGTACCTATTCCTCTGACTTAAAGTAGAAATCTGCCCTTAATAAATGAATATTGCAATTTATTATAGTATGTGCTTATTTATTACATAAATAAGGCCCCTCTAATTAAAAAGCTTCACGCATTTTAAAATTGTCACACAATATTTAATTTTCACCAAACCATGAAAATGATTATATAAAAGTGAAGTGCAGAATATGAATACATAAAATAGAAAAATTTTATATAAGCGCAATTTTAATGAAAAACGCGTTTAACTTTTTAAAAATTATCTTAATTTATTTAAATATATCTGTTTATTTGTGCTACCATTTGTTCAATAATTAATAATAAAACTACTGAGAAATGTTCGTGCTTAAATTTTGAAAAGAGTCCTAGATAATTATCAATTTTCTTCTGCAATTTTTTTAATAATTCTGAATATTTCAAAGGTCGAATATTCCACCTTTGAAATATTTGCATTTATAATGCAAAAACCACATCTTATGGCTTTACTCACATCTGATATTAATAAGATGGAATGAATTTAAGAAGAAGTCATATAAGAAACACAGAAAATAAATTTTTAATATTATGGAATTTTTGCTGTCATTATTAGATCAATTCTTATACTGAAAAAAAATGAATATAAAGGAGAAAAAAAATGATATTAATATCAATGAATAAAACTCTCTGAAAATAATTCTCGCTTCTCTCTCACAGTTAAAAATTGATGATAGATTTTAAACGAATAAAAGTTGTAGTAAACTAATATATATTCTTTTCAACAGAGTAGAAACGATTAATGGGATTGTAGTTTGTTTTTCATTTCATCTTAACTTATAATTTTAAATTCCATTTCAATAAAATTATACAAAATAGAATTATTTATTCTTATTTAAGAAGTTAATCTTCAAGTGCTTCTGAGATTTTAGTTTATTTGACCTATTTTGAAAAAAAAAATTAATCAATATTTTTGCACAAATGCAGCGAGGGATTTTAGGTAGAAGTGATGACAATTATGATTTATTGTAAGGCTTAAAAACAATCTATGTAATATGGTGAATTTCGCCAGAAATGATACTTGAAGCGGAAATTGAATTTTTTAAGATAAATTGAAAAATGATATAAATAAAAAACTGAAATGAAAATATACGAGTTTTTGAATGTGAATTTTAAGATTTTGAATCAGTTGCTTCCGCTCTATGACCTATGAATAATCTATGTCAGTGTGACTATTGAATTATGTTCTATTTAAATAATGCAGTAATTTAAATAATAAATTAAATAATGCAGCAATTGTAGCAAATTCTTTTATAGTTTGTATTCTGTTATTTTTCAAAAATTTTTTTCATTTAATTAAAAATGAAACATGAAATTCCAATAATGAGAACATGTAACTATTATAATTAAAGTAATGTATTTAAGAAACATTAGCTCTTAAATCAAGTGAAAACAAAATGCTTTTGCACAAAATTCAACATTCAAATTAAATTTCAGTAAAATGGCTAATTAGAGAAACTTCTTTGAAACTTCATATTTATTTATTTAATTCTACATTGTTTTTGTTTTACTATTCAATTTGCATTTATGTTAATAATATTTTATGACTTTCTTGGATATAAAACTAAAATAAATTTGTCACTGATCATTCCCAATTTTACAAATTAACTATAAATGCTGGAAAAAGCTTGAATGATAAATAAACAGAAATACTCAAAAATTATGACCAATTTATACATATTTCTAAAGACAAATCTTAGAATTATTCGTGACAAATGTTTCATCAAGTGATATCCCTCTCCCTTTTAACTTTAGCTTTCGTAACATATTTTGGCATACATAAAAATAATTTAGGAAGTTAATTTTGAAAATCATATGATATTAAAAAAAGAAAGTTTTTCATTAATTAATCACGAGGTCCACAGAGACATCTATTGAATTCTGAGAAAGAACAATATTGGTAAATAAATTTTTGGAAGCTATAATAATTATCGATCTAAGAAATACTATTATTCCAAGTTATTCGGATACATAATTTTGAAACATGGCCAACAATTTTTGAATTCCTGAAGAATTATTAATTCAAAAATGTTTATCGACAAAAATTTTCTGACTATACAAAACAGCTGTTTTAAAATTTCCATTCTAATTAATGAATATCAGCTGTGATCAACATACATGAAACACTAATCTAAAAATGTGTGAAGGTAATTGTAGTTGGTGAAAATTTAATTGCTAAATTTTACTGCTTATACTTGAAAGGCAACCAGTTAAGGCATGTATATAAATATTGATTTCTATGAAAGAAAAGCGAAACAATCTAATCAGCATATATACTAATTACTCACATCATTTCTTACAAAATTATGTTTAATCAATTTCATTTTCATTGTTTATTTTAATATATTTAAATATTCTAAAATGAAACAATGATATTTGAAACGAATTTCAAAATTCTTTATGTCTTAAGATTTCTTTCTTCAAAATAGTATGCCATTCTTTTTTTCAACTTAAGAGAAGAAGAAAGAAATTATAAATAATGTAGAATATAGTTAAAATTAACCATGAAAAAGGAAACTTCAGGAAAAAAAATGTGTTTATTATATCCAATTCTCAGAAGATTTAAAATGTAATGCTAAAATAATTCTAAGACAAATAATAGCCAGTGCATTTTATAAATAAAATATATTTTTTTTATTCTCATTTAATTGGGAGCTTTCAGCCCGTAAAACAGAATGCTCATTTCTACAAAATAATATTTCCTTCAAAAAGTCAAAAAATCAAAAGTGATAAAAATATGTTTATTGAAATAGTTGTTCTTATTATATTTTAAAAAATTGTGTATTTCTGCTTTACTGTAAAATACTCGATTCTATTCTTTGCTGGATTGTAATTTTTCGTTGCCATCAAAATAAATAAAATCGGATCTGTATTGCGGAACAGTCGGTAAGGAATCAGTTTCTGGATTAGAGTTGACTATATTATATACATAATTCTGGATTAGGATATAATATAAAGCTCTGGATTAGGATTGTCTTTAAGGCTTATAAAACGAAGTTGGAAGACAAAAACGAAGAAGAGTCATAGAACCAAATTAAATTGCGGAGACATTGTCCAACACAAACATTGCATCTATAAATTCTGAACGTGAAATAAAATTTGATTTCGCAAATTAATATAAAAGATGAAATGGAACTATAAGTTTATGAAAATTTTCCATTTCCAAATAGTTTTGTGGTTTGATTTTACAAAATTACAGAAGAGAAGTCTGTACAATAAAGACATGTTAATATTTCAAGTATAATATATATGTTAATTCACGTATAATAATATTGAAAATTTATCAATGCAGATACGTATTGATAAATTTGATGACAAATTTTTGATATCATTTTACGTTAAAATATCTATTTATAACTCAAATAAATTTCGAGGTTTGAATTCCTTTGAATTTTTTTGTTATTTATTTATTTCCGCAATAAACGAATTATATTTCGGATAAGTAATTAGATAGTACTAAATTTACACTAGCAATCTCTGTATCAATATTATTCTAATCTGAACACAAAACTCATCGTGAATGCCCAATATAAATATTTTATAACCAGAAGTATTTGAAAACGCGTAAACATAATACTTTACAAGTGTTTAGTTGTCAGTGTGAGCATGACTTGAAATAATGTATATATCTTGTAAGAATCAAAATTATTGATAATTATATATTATCATTTCCAAAAATATAGTTAGGTACAATGATTCGTTAAAAATATTGAGTCTTCATAAAGATATTTTTTTAATCCTGCGTATTTAAGTTTTAAATTATAATAATCATATTTTGATTTAATTTATTATAGTGTTCTTATTTATGCTAATAAGAAATCATAAATTAATAATATATTTTCTAGACAAGTTTATTTTAAGTAAATGGAATGATAAATTTTAATAATAACAAAAAATGTGAACAATTAAATTATTATTGTCATTTGACATTTAATAAGCTTTTCATAAAATTTAAGATTCAATTAAATTTAAAATAATTATTCTTCTAGACATGTAATTTAAAAAAGGAGATTTATTTTTTTAAATAAAAAATGAAGTATTTTCATTTATTTTCTATGATATAGTTGTTACAACCAACCCAATTTATATTATCTAACAATTATTAAAAATAATTAAGTAACATTAATAACATTAACTCTCACCAAACTATAATTAAATAGGGTTTTTGAGAAAAATTAATAAAATTGTACTTCATTGATTTTATATATAATTTTATCAGAAATAAATTTCTTTAAAACTGCTGAGAAATAGAATAAATAAGAATTAAAGGAATAGAAACGAAAAATAAGTTTATAGAACGAAAGAATTTAATTTAGTGTGAGAGCGAATTAAACTATGTTTATATAGAACAAGCATTCCTTAAAGGTTTACGTTAAAATCAATATAAATCCATCCTATTTTCTTCAAGGTAGAAAAAAAATCATTTAAGAATATTAATTTAGTACTTACTGATAAAGAAATTGGTCAATCTTCAATAATGTTTGCAATGAATTCTTTAATAAAAAATAATTTTAAGTAAACTATTTTTTTCTCCTTTTTATTATATTAAAATAGAACAATTCATGTTTCATAAATGCTTTGAATTAATTTATTTCTTCGCGCACTAAGATGAATAATATCTTTCTCTGACAATTTTTATAAACTTATTTTTCTTGTTTCATATTTATTTGTATGGAATTATAGAATAAATTTTTCAATCACTTTCCAGTATGTATTTTTGCAAAATAGAATATTTCAGTATCTTTTTATCTTAATCATCAATTAGTCAATAATTTTAATTCAATTCTGATTTCGTATTAAAGTTTCCATTCTAATAACAAATATGAATGAGTGGGAATGTTACCCCGAAATATTCCCTGATACTTTCCAATAAAATTCTCATCACCCTTCCCCAGCATAAATGTATAGAATTGAGTAAAGAAGGAAATTCCTTGCATGGCATTATTGAACGATATTAAAATATAGAAACGTGAATCTAGCACTTTCACTGAATCTATCGCTACTGCTTAGGAAGGTATTTGACACACGAACTGATACCAAAATTTGATACATAAAACAATAGCTGTAGTCGCAAAATAACATACCGAGATTCATTGATGAATTACTACATTTATTATACATGTATGTGACAGATGACCATCGACAGTTTGATATATCTGATTCAAAATTTGATACATATTTATATTTTAGATGCTAATCCGTGTGCATTTCTTTTAATCCGGCTATTCGCATTTTGTAGTTATAGAGTTTATTTGTACTCTAGCAGCCAGATAGTCAGAATTCCTTTCAATGGATTTTGCTCAAAATTTCCTAGGAATCTGCAAATGTAACTAAAATTCCATTCTCAAAATTTCCGCCTTCATGCTCAAAGCGTTTTTAAGTAATCGTGTTCATAGACTGGCCGATACAATAACAGACTCAAAGCCGAAACTGTAATTTTTGGGCTCAGGGAGGCGTCAAAGTGAAAAAATCGCCCCAAAATCTTGATTACAATTCTTCCTCTATATTTTGTACATGAGAAAATAAAATGAAAGATTTTAATATCCTATAATTTCTATAATACTGAATTCACAATTGTTTACTAAAAAATAAAAATTAATATATACTCTAATTTTAATACAGTGATCTATATTAATTTTTTACTTACATATATTCTATCTATTAGATATAGATAGAAAATAACATATAGATCCATTGTCTCCATCTATCTATAATGCTTGTGTGGACGCAAAGTTCAGACAGAGTTTATTGATCATTATTTGGCAATAGTTCGTACTTTAAGTATTATTTACATACTTGCCTTGGCGAAAACTCTGACAACACTTTATTTTATAGAGTTAAATAGTATGTGAAAGAAGTTTAAATCGAGCAGTTTCGATTATACACCGTAAACAGTGTAAACGAAAAGTTAGGGCAAATGAAAACTTTGAAGAATCATTCGTTAATATCCATTGGATTGAATGAAATAGAGTTTTTTAATAAGGAGTGCAGTTTCCGAACTACATGAACTTAATTGCGCAGTTATGATAGAATTCTGTCTTTTAGCTTAAAACGTTTCTGAAAAAAAAAGAGATTTAATTCCATTTTCTTAGAATTATATATATTTGTTCCTTCATTTATATTTAGAAAATGGTATTTGTATTTTTAGTAGTTGATAGAAAATTAATGTTAGCATTTTATGCAGACTGAAAAAAAAATACTTTTAATAATGAATGCAATTACATTTTCTTATTACTTTCAGAAATGATATATGGCAAGAATAGAAATGAGTTGGAATCATGTAATGATTACAAAAGAATCACAATGTAGGTTGGTGTGCAATCTTAAGTTATCGTGGAAAAATACCATAAGTTTGCTTACTTTTTAACTAAAAAAATTAATTATAATTTCAAAAAATATGTTCTTTGTAACAAATTTGACGTTTTTAAGTCAAACGATTGGCACTATATATCGTAAATGCACTCTCTCTCTCTCAATATATATATATATATCTCTCGATATATCAATTCACACACACACACACACACACACACACTTACACTCCTTTATTATTAATACATTACTGTTCAATTAATTATAGATCATTGAAATCCTATATTGGCTCCTTTTATTTTTAATATGAAGTGATTGAGAAAAGAAGATTTTAAACTGTCATGTCACCTCCTTTTAGAAGACGAGATGTGATAAATTCAACTATCCTAAAACCAGAAATGAACCGCATTTTCCACCCCATATTTTAAGAATTGAGTTGTATCAGAAAATGTAGCCAATGGGAATCGACATCAAAAGCTCAGAGTATTTTCATTGTGCACGAAAAATGAAATTTCTTATGTCAAAAATTTTATATCTTATTTTTCCACTTTTATAACTTTAAATTATAAATATGAAACAAAAGATAAAAAAATATAAATCTATTGATTTATTCAATAAAAATGATAAAATATTTTTATAGAGAAACTATAATTAGTTAAAGGTTTTCTAAATGAAAATTTTCGAAACAAAAGAAAATAAACATTCGAACTACTGAAATTTTACTTTCTCTATCTACTGTAAAAAAATTTTAGATTATGTTTGTTTGCGACAAGAACTAGCACTTTTTATCTATCACATTTTTTTTTCATTGAAGACATAAAGAAAGTAATGGAAGCACTTTTTTCGATATATATCGAAACAATTCTTTTGTAGAATGGCATAATTCTTCCGTTTGACAACTTACCAATTGCTTCGCAAAAGAACAAATGCATGTAGTAAGAAAATATTTTAGCTTTTCTTTGCTAAAAAGCGCTTTCTGTGGAGAATATGTTCATTTATTTTTTTAGTAGAAATATTTATAAGCAACAAAATAAATCGAAATATAGCTTTTTTTTGATAAGCGATTTGGTTGCAATATTTCCCAGTAATGTAAGTCTGATTGTTTAATAAAATATTCATCCTTCAACGCTTTGCTTAATATTTCCCATTTTTTTTCTTTTAAAAAAGATTTATCATATCCTATTTTTTTTCTCTTTTATTATCTAAAAACTCCAATACGTAGAAAACGCTCAACAACTGAATTCGAATAATGAAACTCTATTTCATAGAATATATATATATATATATGTAACCCATAATTTTTGAAAAGTAGAATCGTGGTCGAAGACAGAGAAGCACTTTGAATTTTTAAGTTCGTTTTATTGCATTTCGGAAGGCAGGTTTATGTACAAGAGTAGCGGGTAAGGCACGTCCGTTCACAACGCGACACAAGAGCAGATTAGCGTAAAAGAGAGGAAATTTAATTATCCCTGGTCTTATATACCATGAGATTCCGATGGGGATTTTTTACACATGTCGATTTTTGATGAGGGAAACACAGGGCTCTTTTAAAAGATTTCTTTATATCAGCAATATTTTATTCCTTCACTCGTAATATGGGAACTTTTCGGCTTATTGCCGATTCAGCAATTTTAGAACTCGTGTTGAATTAATAAATAGAAAACAGTGGAATGGGGTCAGGAAATAAGAGAATATTTTAGAATGAAATTGATATGTGCCAAATTAAACTGAAAATTAGGAAATTAATTAATTTTAAATTATATTTTAAAATATCATTGCATATATATATATAAGCATTATTACTAAATTTACACGCTTACATGATCTTGTTATGGGTAGATACAAGATTATGTCTTCAATATTAAAATCATTTTTTCTCATTAAACAACATTCATTGTCAAAATACAGACGCTTTTAACCGTCTCCAATTAATGCTTGCGAAAATAGTCAAATTTCTTTTCTTTAAAATTTTTTTAATTTAATATTTAAGGTAGCAAAATATTAAAAAGAAATTAATGGCAAAAAGAACAATAAAATGCATAAATTTGAAAATAATATACTTAAAATGAAAATTTCACTTTAATCAAATGTCTTCTACTATATTTCATCGACAAAAAAGATATTTAATGATTATTTTTCTGTAGATTGAGAATCTGACAAAATTGGCCATTTTTTAAAAAATAACGAGTTCTTATAATTTCTACAAAACTTTTTATTACTTTAAAAGAATTATAAACCGCGTGGTGGAGACAATTTTGGGTTAAATAACTTGTTCAACCGCTTAACCATTATTTATTAGAATTACATTACATACTCTCAAGTTTTAAAACTAATTTTGAAATTATCTATCTATCTATATAATGCAAAAAAAGGAAAAAATGTTAAATAGCAATTTATTCGTTGTTCGCTTGGTCTTTAATGAAACAATATAATCTTAGAGGTCACTGCCATAGTTGTCTGGGACACTTAGTTGATGCTAATTCACCAAGAACATTATTAATTTCCCCTTAAGATCCAATACATAGCTATTTGATCTAGATGTTTGTTGAGTTGTCAGAGTGTCGAAATTACAACCGTTTTTATAATTTCTACAAATATTTAATTCAATACTTTTTATTAAAAAACAATGACACTAAAATTGATGATGATGTAATCGATCGTTAGGCGCTAAAGATTGAAGATGTAATCAATCGTTAGGTATTAAAGATTGATGACGTAATCAATCGTTCGGCATAAAAATTGAAGATGTAATCAATCGTTAGGTATTCAAGATTGATGATGTAATCAATTGTTAGGTTTTCAAGATTGATGATGTAATAAATCGTTAGGTATTAAAGATTGATGATTTAATCAATCGTTAGGTATTGAAGATTGACGATGTAATCAATCGTTAGGCATAAAAAATCATTAATGTAAAATAATTTTAAGTACATTTTGAAAGGAGATCTTGTTTCATTTTAAAGCATTCAGCTATGAATTTTTTTAAAACAACTGATGATAAGAATTTTTTTTAAACACTGTTATTTATTTTGGCAATAAAAATTTTGGTGTAAAAATAATTCTATCTCTAAAATTATATTTTTTATTTAGCACATTTCTTGTAGACCATATGAAATAAATTTCATCTGCATTTCCAACCTGGGATTCTAATCATGAAATTTAATCAATCTAAAAAAATATTATCATTACCAATTACTCTTAGTATATTTTTATTTCCATATATACAAGGGGAAAATATGATCATTAAAAATTGGAATTCGAGAATTTTGACGAATTTTCATGTTTCAGACCACCTTGAGTCTGAAAAAAAAAGTTTCTGGAATTTTTTTATCTGTCTTTCCAATTCTGAACAAATAAGTCAAAATTGATTTGTGATACACGGATGAAATTTGGTGTAATTTTCTGAACTAAATTTGTAAAATTCTATCAAATTTTGAACGAACTTCATTCAGCTGAAGTCGTTGTGTTCGCTTGTCAGAATATATAAATAAACGCAAGAAAATGACGCAGAGATGTTTCCTGTTGATTTACGAAAATTCAGCATTTAAGTTAATACACTGTTGAATTACTTTAAATAATATTTTTATAGTACAACATCATCCGCAGAAAATACAGGATTTTACTTTTTATTATACAAAAAAAAATCATTGTAATAATCGAAAATATGATTTCGAGAATTAGACGGATCTTATTGTACCATACCGCCTCAAATCCAAGAAACAGCTCTTTAGTTATGCAATATAATATATAATCATAAAGAGCATTGGAACCCAAAGATTTTTTTTTTAAATCGTGATTTGACATTTTTGAATTTTCTAAGGTTTTTTTTCTTAAAAGAAAGTGGATTATTTTTACTTCTTCGATAAATAAAAGCTTCCTTTTTTTCACAAATCCTCGTCTGATGAGATTCCTCTACATGAATTTTGTCCCTTTAATGTAAAAAAGCATGGCGCAAGTTTAAGAAAGTAGAACAATAGCCCAGAAACACATACATCTCTAAAGATAAATCTATATATACTTATATACTTATCATAATAGTAGAAGTAAATCAAATTTTGTTATAAATTCATCACCGGGAGAACATTTATTTTACGCATATATGAACACGATAACATTTATGTAATTACTCAATTAAATAAAATAATTTTTAATTATAATTTTTAGCCAAAATCTTTGGATCCAATACGTAGAAGGGAAAGCGTTTAAAATGTATAATCCGTTTTCTCCAGTATATTAAAAAGCTCAAATATGAATATCGTATTACTACTCAAGGATCGAGGATTTGCTATTTTTCTCCCTATGCTATCTAACATCTTAAATATGCTCAAAAGATGTTGGAAAAGAAATAAAGGTGCTAAATAATCTAAGTAAATGAAAAAGTCTAGAGAATAGCATTTCTACTGATGATAAAATTACATAGTATGTATATTTTGTATAATGTAAGCTCTGATAGTAACATAAATATCTTCCAACTATTCATTTTCTTCTTAATATATTTTTAGCATTTTATATTTTAAATGCAAATTAATCCAAAATTCTTCCGTATGTTATACGGTGAAAATCCCCCAAAAATTCAATATCAGATAAAGATGCTTTGTTTCAAAAGAAGGCATGAATTCATAATAGTAAATTAGAGACCATTTGCACGCAAACTAGTCCTTTTAATAAATAGTAGAGCATACAAGCTGCAGATCAGTAATAAGTAATCATAACAGTAAAAATGCTCAGATAAAACGCGTTAAACTATTCGCTTGAGCTCCACTCTACTCGCATTTTTTTTTCTCTAATTGTCTCTAACTACATTTCTCAGGTTTTTACAACTGTTCTGACGCAAATAATCTTCTAGAGCTGCTGGAAAGGCTTATAACGGAAGCCTTTCAACTATTCAGAGTCTTTCATTTTTTTTTATCATCAAATACGTCATAAAGAACGGAGTGGGGGACCATCTATGCATCACATCTTAGAGCTATCTGTAAAAGCATCTTCTTTACCAGGAGACTCATTGTGCAGGGAAGCAATATTACATATTCATTATAATATCCTTAACTATATGTACTTAACAATAGCTATCGAAGAAAGACATGAATTTAACTATGAAATATATTCAATAAATAAAGAACTCCAATTTTTATCAAATACATTTGCTATTCTTTAACTTTCATTCGTCTGTTTCATTCTTCTGATTAATTTGTCATTATTTTCACTTTTAGTCTGAGTTATCCAAATTTGTATTTGGCAAAATAAATGTTAAAAATAAAGGCATTATTATTCCGAGCTTTCCCAGTTGTGCATGTTAAATATATATAATAATCAGAAGACATAAAATGTCTTGCCTAAGAAATTATGAATAGAAAACAAGCATAAAAATATTTTCAGTTAACAATCGTCAAAATCTATTAATAAAGAAATAGAGCAGGAATTCTATAAATGCACTCAATTTCATAAAACGATAAGATATATTTTTAAATAAAATTGGTGATAGCTTTATATGATTATTTAAAGAATTTCAATAGGGAAATATCAGACAATAGAATGCTTACAAATTATGGGAAGAAAAGGGAAAGATTTCAACATATATTTTGCTATTTTATATGAATTTAAAAGGGTATCTGATGAGTGTTTTACAAAAATGTAAAATAGCAGTTTCATTATAAAAACAGCAGCTGTTGGAGAAGTCTTTCGCAAACTTCTACTTACATTTATTCTCTCAATGCAGCGACTTAGTTTTTATTCCTTTAAAACTTTTATTATAATAATTGAAAAGATCATTCGTCGGTAATCATATTACAATAGATGCGAGTATTGGAATTCTTAAAAACATAATTAGAATTAAACTTATGAATATCGTTCGCGGATCATTTCATAAAGAACTGTCTAAATGCCGTGCTTTATACTGATAATTCAACAAAGCTTTCAAATACTAGCAAAATGAAAAAGTATTCAAGATATTTCATCATTTTTATTATATACTAAAAGAATGATATTTCCTTTGTCTGTCTTTAATGGAATCCGGCTTTTAATGCAAGAAATTCTTTTAGTGCTATCATTAGCATAACAAAGAGAGAATCTTAGAGGAATCAATTACAGCATCTATATTTTGCTATTTTATATCCTTAGAAATCAAGGTTTTTATATGCACTCTTTGTGCTAAAAATATAATTGGCAAATTGGCTAGACACAAAAGATGGCGAAAATCAAATAAATATTTTAAGTATAAGAATATAAAGATACTTAGTTGTAAATAAGGGTAGTTTTATACTCATAATTATATGCCATTAAAGCCCGCTTTTAATAATAGAAAACATCAGTGTGTATTATTTGTATTAAATTGTATATGTATTGTATTCGACATATGTATGTCGAATTTCTCTAAGAAATGTATATATATCTTGGAAAAAATACTTATTATATTAGATAACTCTTCATTTTGGAATATCATTTTTTGGATATCTTTTTGACATAAACTGTCTTTTGTATAATCTTTGTCGTGCATTCGTTGTATGTATTGATTTCAATGTTTTTATATGGATAGTACGATTGGTTGTTTGATTGTTTTGGGTTTAATGGTGTAAGAGCCAAATTTCGCCAATCTGCGCCAAATACATGATAATTGAGAAAGTGCTGATAAAATTTAAAAAATTGGTATCTTATATAATTGATAAATAAATAAAGTAGTTAAACAAGAGAATGTAATCTTTAGTATGCTAAAAAAACTTGATAACAAATTTCAATACAATACAAAGAGAGAAAAATACATGAATTTTACCCATTTTGTGAATTAAAGTATTTTTCCATTGCCCTTTTTGTGAATTAAATTATTTTGAAAAATAGTATTTTTGAAACATTTTGCGCGTCACTCTACAATTTATCAGGATTTAAACATCTCCAATTTTTCATCTGCAATTCAGATATCTGTATTTTCTGTCATTTAAATTCTCATAATCGCATCTGGTAATATTGATCTTGCAGCAGGCTTAACACATACCATTGCAATGAGTTTCCTAACTTTTTGAAACTTATTTTCTAGAAAAACGTAAAAGAACAATCTGTTGCATTTTAAATAAGGCCATATGAATGATGAGCGCATAAATAACATTTAAAACTTTCTGGGAGAACTGAAAGGCAAGGTAATTTTTTTTTAAGTGGCGAAGCATTTTTCATATTTAAAAGAACATTGAGCGTATTTTAATCGTCGCTTCGTTTAACTAAAGGGTGAATAGTAAATTCCATGGTTTCCGAAGAGGCGACAAATGAAGTAAGAATTTTTTTTTTAATGTGAAACGAGAAGAAACTTCTATGAAACAAGAAATTAAAGAGTCAGGCATAAAATTGCAAGAAACTTTAAATGTTAAATATAAACTGGAAATTTTGACGAACAGAATGTTTTGTAAAATATTACATCTTGATTATAAAATCTCTTTGCAAGAAATTTTCGTACTCTTTGTAATGAATTAATTTACTACTTTGATATTAATAGTTTTTGCAAAATTTCTTCATCGAACAATAAATAATTATTTAAAACACAAAAGCAACTGAAATTGAATTTTTTTATAAATAATGAAACATTTTACTTAATTTGTCATTTCTGATTCTTTCACTTGTAATAATTTCACAATTCGTTTGCTGAAAACTCTTCTAGAGAAATTATTTTCTCCAAAACAGTGAATTTTAAAAATTAATTACTCTGTGAAATATTAAAAACCATAATATTTCATTTAAAGCCTAGAGATATATACGAGAGATTTTTCTTTATAAATATATATAAATGTAAGGTAATGATTTTTTAATTGAAGTATAATAAATTCTAATAATTAAGTAGTGAATAAGAAAAAGAGCAGACATATATGGTTTTGCAGCAGACATATAGGGCAGACATATACACTGTTGTGCAAAACTTAAGTAACAGGTATGTTTTTTGCCATAACTTCACGAGAAATCATCTGAGAGACATGAAATTCAGAAATGAGATACAGCATTTTGTTCTGAAAGAATGACGAAAGCATAGTTGCGCAGAAATGAATACAATGCATACAGTATGGAATCAAACAAAAAAAAGGCTTTATTGAACTCATAGTATCGTTACACATGATTGTCTGTCCAAGAGGAAGAACAGCAAGCAGATGTTCCTTAGTATGGGATATGCCCTCCCCTTACAGCAATGGTTGCTTCGCACCGTCTCCCCATACTCAGCACCAGATTGTCCAACAGTTCTTGAGGTAAGAGTGCCCATTCCTCAATCAGCATCTGTTTAAGTTGTCGGGTGTTCCCAGGAGGAGTAATCGTGCAGCAAGGCGTCTCCCCAAAGCATCCCACACATGTTCTATCGAATTTAAATCAGGGTAGCACGCCGGCCAATCCATTCGAGTGATATTTTTACTTTCCAGGAGCTCCTCAACAGCATGAGTCCTGTGTGGCAGTGCATTGTCATCCATAAAAACGAAGTCTGACCCAATGGCACCTCGGAACAGACGCACATGGAGAAGGATCACCTCCTGACAATAGCGATCTCCATTTGCAGACCCTCTGTCGAAAACGTGGAGCTCAGTCCGCCCGTTCATCATTATGCCTCACCAGACGACAACTCCAGGACCACCGAAACGGTCACTTTCCGTGATGTTACTGGGATGAAACCGTGTCCCGACCTCTATCCAAATCAACTGGCGTTGGGAATCGCTTGTGGCACTAAAACGACTCTCATCTGTAAAGATGACACGACTCCATTGATGAGATGTCCAGTTTTTTTGCTCCCTGCACCACTCTAAACGGTGCCGCCGGTGGGAAACTGTCAAAGGGATGCAGCGTTCAGGACGTCGGGCGAATAGGCCACCTTTGTGAAGATGTCTGGACACAGTAAAACGCGACACTTGTCGCCCCGTTGCTGCACACAGTTGCTGAGCAATGGTGCTTGTAGACTGGTTTCGGGTTCTTTTCGCCTGCAGGACGATATGTCGGTCATCCACTGCAGTTGTTTTCCTTGGGCGGCCACCACCAACCTTTCTCACAGCTGTACCTGTGGTTTGGAAGGCTTTCCAAGCGCGCGAAACAACACTTTTGTTGATTCCGAACTCTTCAGCTACACTGGTCACACTACGCCCTCCTCCAGCTTTCCGATCATTCTTCCACGTATGAAATCGTCCAGGTGATTTCTGCTAGCCATATTTCACGAATTAACTCACGTGCACTTGCAGCGAATGTATTTAATTGCGTCTCCGTCCTTCCTTTTATGGTAGTGTTGAGCTGCGTGCGCCTTCCGCACGTGTTTTGCGTACGCTCACGTCGCCTGTGACGTTTTGTTCCTGATATTTGCATACACATGACCTTTCTCTTGAATTACGTGTTCATTGTACTGATCGCAAGAACTCCTTTTCTGCAATTTCATGGCTATCTGCTTAAAATTTGCATTGTTGCTTAAGTTTTGCACACCAGTGTAGTATCTTGAAAGAAAATATAAAACGAGGAAAGTTATTTATAAGAGTGCCTTTTCTTGCTAGCTGGGGAAAAATAAATTGCACCGAAACATAAATATATGTGGCTTCAAATCAGATAAGTGATGATTATTATGAATAACTTTTGATAGTAAATTAAAGATAACTATTTGATATCATTTTAAAATAAGAAAATCCTTAATAACTGAATTTCTTTAAAGAGGTTCGTTAAAATAAAGGTTTATTCATGATGAAAGTATTGTTAAATTAAATATGCCTGCCCGCATACCTGAATGAAACAAACATAGTCAATGTATTTTGTCTCGTGCATTATACGAAAGAAAAAAAAATGCAAATGAATAATTTTAGCCTTTTTGTCAAAATAATATTCCTCTTGTTTCGATATCTTTTAAAACTTTGTATAGTACCATGGAAAACATCATAAAAATATCCACCATCTAGAGCATATAATTTATACATATTATTGAGAATAGGAAACAACGATGTTCGCCATTTAAGGAATTTTTTTCTCAAAATGCTCTATTCCTCTATCGCTAAATGTTAATAGTCTAAAGATCCCCTCCCCCCTTTTTTTAATCATAAACCACTTTCTGTAGTTGTTTAGAAAATAAAATGAATTTTATAATTCCATGATTAATCAAACAAAACAGTCATTTATATGAGCTGGAAATATGAGCATTTGCTCTTTAGTCGAGAACAATAAAAAAATTATTAACCATTTACTGTATCAGTTAAATTGACTATTTTAAAAAACGTAAGTTTATATATGATGATAAAAATCAGATGCTTTTAAGGAAAAATTACGAACAAGGTTTTGAGCATATCTTATTTTCAAAAAAAAGTTGCTCTTAGACTGCTGAAGTTAAATTATTTTAAGTCTTTTTTAATTGAATGAATATAAATAAGTTAAACACAGTATTTAAAATGGAATCGAAAGCACATGAAACTGCTGTTTAATATCTATTTGCTCAGTGATCACCTTATTATGATTTGATGAAAGAACTTAATTTTACAACTTTTAGAGCAAAAACACTTTTTTAAATATTTTTATTTTTTTAGTGATATACTTTTTATAAAACAAAATACATACTTTTATTTTTATAATTTACGCTTTCAATACAAAACAAATTTCGTAGTTTCTAGTCAGGAATTCTATTCTAGCTGGGCCTGCTCTGCAGTATTCCAAATGTGACACTCTTCTCATTTCACATCATCTACTTCTTCCTGATGAATAGATTTTCTTGAAACAATGACACTTTTCTGTTGTGCCGAAAACATCTGGGAGTTTTCTCTAAGTTGTTTTTTCTCAAACAGTTTTAAAAAATTGCCTTTTCTGTTTAAAATGGAGTATTGAAAAATGTCTCAAATATGAGTAACAAGTCACTCGTTCACATCAATGGTTTTCTAGAAGTTTATTTATTTAACATTAAAATAAAAATATTTTTCCATAGAAATGTCAAAATTTAAATGTACCATTTACAAGTTTAAATTTATGAAACTATATAATGTCATAATTGAACAGCCAAGAAACTTATCATATAGGAATATCTGTTTAATAAAGAAAAAGAGTAACATTGAGAAAAAAAGTATTCTTTAAAAATAAATTGAATGTCTCATAGAACTTTGAGAGAATAAATAGAAAACATTTACCCTCTTGATATATAATTTCAAATTCGACACAAAAGGGAAAAAATCTCCTTTTTGGTGTTTTTCTAAGGGTAAAAATAGTCAATTCAAACTCAGAATGCTAAATACGAAAAAAAATCATCAAATTGTTTCCTCAGAAACAAAATACGGTGAAGTTGCAAACTTCTTTATATAGTTCTTTGACAAGCGGAAGAAATGAGTTGGTTAATGAAAATGTATTGTTTCATTCATTTTCTATTAATAAGCATTACTTTTTGCATTAGACATACTTTTATTTGTATTTTTTTACATATTCTGGTATATAAAATAAATGTTTAGTAATTGTAAAATAATATGAAACAAGATTTTAGTGAATCTCAATGCTTCAGTCTCTGTGAGTGACAAAAACATATTGTAAATTAGTCTATTTGCCTGCCTATAAGACTGAATACACTAATTAAAAATCGTTCTGAACTAGAGAGATGAAATTTGGCATATAAACTTTACATTACAATTATAGATTTCTATCAATTTTTTTAACTAATTCCATTCAAATAAATTTGATTGTTCATCTGTTCGAAAAAAATGAACACAATAAATATGAAACACAAAAGATAAAATTTGGTTCTCAGGCTTAAAATTTAAAAGGTGTATTCTTATTAAATTTTGAATGAAATCTGAAAGATTTTACCAAAAGATCAAACTAGGTAATCAGACACGCATTTATACATAGGATCTCAAAAAATCAATGGGTAAATAAATGATATTTAGCATGCAAATTTACTGACCACAACTACAGTTCTACGCCAAATTTTAGTTTCATTCGGTTAAAAAAAGAGGACTAATTCTCAAATTTGATTTTCCGGTATTTTGTATAAACCGTATGCCAGGTATTAAGCTCCAAAAGTCTCCCAAGATTTCGACAGATTCCGTAAATCGCTATTTCACGACAGAGATCACTATTTCTCGTGAGTTCGGGATTGCTTGTATTAATATCATACTATATTAATAAATATGAAAAAAGTAATTCCTCCTACTTAGATATATTCGTTAACAGCTCTTTATTTCATATAACTCATATCATTATCACTTTCTATAAATTATATGAAAATAAACCTCTGTAATTGAACATCAAATCTAAGCTCTTTGCTTCAATTATTGCCGATTTAATTATTTACAACTGTTTTTTTTTCTTTTCTATTAAAGCGAGAATAAAATTTAAATTGTGCATAATGGGTAATATTTTGCAACATTACAATAGTATATAATTTATTGGGTACACTAAGTTCATAATTCCAGGAAAATATGGTCCGTTTTTTAAATAATAATATTGACTAAATCCAAAAACATATAAAATACTAATAATTTATGAATTTTTAATAATATACGCCAATAGTTTATAAATTTGTTAGTGTCTCTTATAGAATCTCATTGAATTTCCATTTTATCAAACAACTGTAGCATAATTTTCTCTCTATTAACTAAATTTAATACCGAATTTAATAAAAAAAAACTTTATTACTTAAAGATAGTCAGGTGAATATTAGTATTCTAAAATATTTATAAAGCTAAAATTGGTTATGTTTCATCATAATCAAAGAAATGATAACAAAAAGAAAAAAAATTAATTCATTATCAGCCTACCCGATCATAATATTATGGTTTTCTCACTAGCATAAAATTGCCGCATTTTGAAATTTATATGTTAAAGTTAATTTATATATGAATTTTAATTAAATGAAAATTTACATGCTATGCATAAATATTTTTTTTTGCCTCAACAGTCCTGAAGAGGAAAAGGTAATCTAACCTAATATTAGAGAAAAATAAAAGGATTAAGGAAGAATTTCAATAAAAATATGTATTGAAACGCGATGGAAAAATAAAACAGGTTTAAATTACTCTAACTTAAATCATACAATAGAGAACTCTTTCAAACATCAGAGTGCCATTGTTGCTTTTTGAAAGTATTGATTAGATTTAGCCCTTATTAGACATATCTATATAGTAATTGTCATTATATTTGTTTCCACCTGAGAAAGTTTTTTAAATGTTGCTTTTGTTATGCCACACAAAAGAGTTTGAAATCTGAGAACAGTTTCGTCATTTACATAACTTCTTGGAACTATTTATACATCTTTTTGAATCTTTCTGCAACATCCTTTAAAAAAATCTCTCATTCACTCGCGAGATTCATAGGCAGCGTCAATGGTTAAGAATGATTAATAGTTATAGTAGGCATCGAGCCATGATGATCTGTCATTAAAGGTACTCCATCTAATGAAAAAAAAAATCTTCTTTCTCTATTCGATCTGGATTTAAGCTGCGAGTTAGAAAGTTATTCACAAAATTGCATAACTTAAATAGCATTTGATATAAAGCCATTAATCACAAGAAGTTCATTGAACGGAATTTAAAAGTCAAGAAATAATTATGAGAAAAAATACACAATGAAATAGGTTTAAAAACATTTTCAAGGATTTAGTTACCTCTAAAAAATATTGTGCATATAATTTTGTAACATGTCAATAATTTTGTTCCAAATAAATCATAGAAGATTTTCCAAGATGCAAATTGTTTGCAAACTTTTGTTTGATGAAAATGATTTAATTCCGAATTCTCCATTGATAATATTTTCCATTTTTAATAAAATGGAATGTTTAAAGTTGGAAATTTCTAATTTAAAAATTAGAATTTGCGATTTGATAAATATTATTATCTATTTGATTGTTGCATAATACTGATATCGCAAAAGGACTTTTATACATACAATTGTAATAATTACATAATTAGTGTATGATTTTAAACTTGGAGCATAGAAGCAAAGAATTTTTGACAAACGAAGCAAGGAGGATTTTTTGTTAAAACTTTGACTTCCATATTTAACACACCCTTTTAGAATTTACTTATAGAAATCATGATATTTAATTCAATCTAAATTTTAATTTTTAAAATAGGGTTAATAAAAAGAAATATGCCTAATTAATATAAAGATTAATGTAAAGGAATATGCTAATATTAATCTTTAATTAATATTAAGGAGATCATTTATATTAATCATTAAGATGAATTCCTTTACTATAATAATGCAATTTCTACTAGTAATCTCATTAAGAAATAAAAGTATTAACTTTACTCACTTAAAAATGTTAAGAAATTTTAAATTTTAAGATCAACTGTCAAAACGGAAATCGAAATAAAAAATATCTGCTTGAAGATTATATTTAAATTGTTTTATTTATTACTTTAATTATGGCCGACAAATTATAACTTTTATTGTTTCATGCTGCTATTATAGGTTACAATAAATTAATGAGATTAAAAATTTGGAAATTACGAATCTTTTAAGAAAGCAAGATTAAATAGAATTATTTTTAAAAGGAAAAGATCATAGAATTAAATGAAATTAATGAACAGTATTTCAGTATATTTGAGACTATTCTAATATTAGATCTGATCTGAAAAATGCGAATAAACTTCTACAAAACTATTTATTTCGTTTTCTATAGGAAATGTAAGGCATTTGTATTTCCATTTTTTTGTCTAAAATGCCTTCAATTGATATTAAAAAATTAAATTTACTTCTACATGTTTCGATTTCAATAAATTTATTTTTATTTGCATAGAGTCTAAAATAAGAGAATAAAAAATGTGAAAATATAAAACAAAATCCGAAAATGTAAATTTTTTTTTTTTTTCAAAAATAAGAAACAAATCTTCAGATTCAGTTCGACAATTTTAAGACAATGAAATAGTATTTGCATAAAATTTCGTTTATAATGGAACTTAAACTATCATTAAATATAATAATTATACTTAATTTAATAATTATAGTTTTGAAATGACTAATAGAATTCGTAAATAATTGCTACTTCAAACAAACTTTTTTTATATGCTTATAAAAAAAGACACTTTTTATGTAGGTTAATTTTGACGACATCCTTTTCATGTATTTGTGAAATGTTAGGTGCAGTCAAAGAATAAATAAACAGAGAATATCGCAACATTATAATGACAGCAGAGATAATGAAGTAGGAATTGCCATTAACAAAATTTTATACAAAACATTTGAGCATAATTAATAGAAATAAAGCCTATAATGAAAATTATGCGCTTTTAATTGCAAAAGAGCTCGTTATCAGAATAATATCCGTAAAGAAATTATTTTGTTTTTTATCGATCACCAGGAATCCTTCCTCTACGGATTCCCACATATAATCTTTACTCCGCGATATCGCGGAATGCTAACATTTATCAGGAAAACAACTTTCCTGTGCACTCGCTTGTGATTTCATCCAACAGCACATAAATGAAAGATCATACACAGCCACAAAAAAAAAAAAATGTCTGCAGAAGCGGGTGATCTTGACCTCGCCTCAAAACTCCAGATATGTCTACATGCAATTTCCACAAAAATTCTGCGAAGACAAATAGTTTTAGACGGATGGTAAATCAAAGACAGAAGTAATTCAAACAGATTTCAAATGCTCTCATCTAGCATGGCATTCTAAGGCTAGTGTCACAAAGGGATAAATGTTTAAACAGACAAGGCAATGCTGTTGAGTTCTATTGAAAATTAACTGTAAAATAGCTTATTCTGTATTTATTGATTATATCAGATAATAGAAATGAAAGACTGCAATCGATTCTATAGTTTTCTATTAAATATTCACTTTCATTTTTCCGCAAATATTCACTTTTAAATATTCAGTATTATGTGCATTTTTTTTTCCTTTTAATGTCAGCTCTCTCTTGGAGACATTTATTAATCAAGGTGAAATACTAAATTTTTTGTTTTCTTTACTATGTAATTAGATAATACATCTCGTTAAATCCTCTTGCATCTAATCCGACCTAACGCGACTGTGTGGATACTGTACTAAAGGAATGTTTTGGGGGACAGGTTTCTTTTCCAAACGAGCAATTGAGGACGTATAGTAAGTAATTCCTAAGAATGCCTCCCTTTACATCCTAAATTTCTCTTTTGAAAAAGAAAACGGTGCCCAAATAGTATAAATTCCACAACTGGATTAGGCCGGTTTAGTAGTAAAATGGTTAAAAATGTGTCATCAATGGATATGCATGTATAAAATATTATATTATGTATGCATACTATATTATATATATATAAATGCTACTTACTTCATCATAAAATATTTTTTAATTTTATGCATTCATATAATTTGTGTTCTAAATTGCAAAATCTGTGAATAAATTAATTATAGTTTTAAAATTTAGAGATGCGATAAGCGAATGCACGTATGATGCATAGGCTCATCAGTGAAGTGGTAAATGATTACTTTAAAAATCCTCGTGTTATGTGTATATGACTATGTACCTTGACTACTTTCTTTTAAACACAACAATGATTTTTGCTATGCTAGCCAATCGCTCCATCTTGAAAACAGAATTCAAAGAGTTACCAGCTAACAGAATGTAGATATTTTTAGAAAGGCATTGAAAGAGAGACAGGAATGATTGATGAGGTTACTTCGGAATGTTTCATTACTTCGAACCTTTAAATAATGACTTAAGTTCGAGTTGTTTTTCCCTCAAGCGAAAATCCTGTACCAGATACAAAATATTTCTGTTATGCTATTCGATGGATCGTAAATGAATATTTAACTGAAGGCAAACAAATAAGTTAAAATTCAAAAATAATAATGTATTTTAATTTTAAATTGATCTTTTGAATAAACCTCTCGAAAATAGAATTTTTTCAGATCACATTTGCATTTAAAAATCGGATTTAAAATTTATTTACTTATCCAAAATACTCCTTCTGTTAAAATGATAAACAAAATAATTCATAGATGAATTTCCAGTTGAAAACATAGAAATAAGTTTAAAACCTAATAGAAATTTATTCTGATTTCAAATTTATCTTTTGAATTAAATTATTTAAAAATATTTTTTTCCAGATCATATTTGCATTTAAAAATTAACCTGGAAATTCATTTAATTATGTAATATATTTTCCTACTTAAATGATAACAAAAGAAATAAGGCTACAAATACTGCAGCAAATTTAATTATATAGGCTAATTACTTTTAATTATATTCATAATCACTTATTTTTATCGCTTTTTAATGTTTAAGTAGTTTCGTTATGAATGTTTACGCAGTTATGTTATGAACTCATAATTTTAACCGAATATTAATAACCGAATGATTACATAGATCATAACTTTTTTATTCTATAGCGAGGAAAGACTGAATAAAGTAACTTTAGAAATAAATTTTTCATACTGAATTTCAATATACAACAAAAATTGATAACCATCTATTTCTATGAACTTAATTGAATGACTAGTCATCCGCATTTATCATATTAGAGTGAATGATTTTTCTTCTAACTTAAAGGTAATGACACTTTACAAATGGAGTTGGTTCTTTATTAATGGACGCTTTGTTAAATACGGTGTTTGGTTCTCTATGCCTTGGCCTAAAATAGGGCTTTGGGAGGGGTTTTCGGTCTATTGTCCTTGAGATACGATTGGTACCACTCTAGAAGGATGCTTGCTTCCAGGTGTGCCCGTTATTCCTGCTCTATGCTCCCCTCTTCGTGACCCACTGATTTGACTGACGGATTGCCTCTTAACAGTTTTCATTTAAAGTAATATGAGCAGAATTTAAGTTTTTTTTGTCTAAGATAAAAATGGCTGAGATAAATGATTAAACAATCTAATTACAACAATGAATCCATTAGTTAATTATATTCAAGTAAAAATAATTGTAATCGGTACAGAGTTATTTCTATCTTCGTTACAATAGTCGCCTTCAATTACCAGTAATTTCTATCGAAAATGATGATTTTTTATTAATTTTATTGAAATTACTTTCCAGATCATATCTAATAGGCGATTATCATCTAAATATAGACAATAGTTCATATTAAATTAATTGTAGTCCAAGGTGTTAGAATATATAACTCAGATATATCAACTGTGTATAAATTGAAGCAGATCCTTAGTTTTATCAATTTAATATACTAGCATGCAGCATGCTACTTTTATATATTATAAAAATTTTGTTTGCCGTCATTAAACTCTTGAAATCTTTTCAAGCTTTGACAAAATTTTAGAGCATTTTATTTTGCTTTCTTTCACAGCAAACAGATACATATTTTACCAGTATACAAATCTAACATTTTTTCAAGGAACATATCATAATTTACCGAAAGAAATTCAATCGCATGCTTCCCATCTGTTATAATATATATACAATTTAAAACAATAACAAGTAGGTACAGAAGAATGTGAGAAGAAAAAAAATAGGAAAAAAAATTCTAGTCAGATGAAACGTAACCAAAGAATATTCTATACCTTATCCTAGCCGAAGCATAAGAAATTTTCTATGTCAAAATTTCAATTTTAATGAGGATTTTTGCTTGATAAATCTGATAATGGCGGTTTCTCCAGTTGCGTTAAGACTGCGTCGGATGTCCTAGAATTGTGCATCAAAAAGACAAAATTGCATTTTTTTTTCAAAAGTTTTTCTTTCCTAAAAACGACGAAACAATTCTTTCGAACTCCTTGATGATATGGAATGCACAAAGTCTGTTTAGATATCTAGTATATAATTCTTTTATCATTCTTTCATGGAAGCAGTGTCTGTGAAATTGTTTACATTTTTAGCGAGGAAAAATTACTAATGGTTTTAAAGAATTTTGACAGTATAAATTTGAAAATCTAGCAAATTGGGAAAATACTTGTTACGCTTATAGCGATTACAATATGTGAAGGAAAAAGAAATTAACTGTGGATTGTAGTTGGTTCTTTCATTTCAAGAGGCACAAACATATATTGTAACCTACAAAAATTAAATTATTTACATATTAGTAGAGTGTCTACACGAATTTTACATTTTAAGATGATTTGAGGTTAGGTTCCACAGAATATTGGATGTTTTTTCAGAAATTAATTTAAAAAAATCCTAACCCTCAAAGTTTGCAATGCTAATCAAGGTTTTTAAGAGGCTTAGTATAGAAAAGCTAACCTCATTTAGCTCAAGATCATCAAACAAATCTATACTCTGAACACCCTTTAAAGTCTACCGAAAAATTTTGTCTCCTGAATTCATCTAAGTAAATGTCTCTAACGAACAGAATACGGGTATTCAATAAATCATATTCAACGAAAGGAAAAAGAAATTTGACAATGATATCCAGGCGTCTCGGGCGTCCACCGTCTTCTTTCAACAGGAGTTTTGGGTCTTTCAGTATTGATAGTTTAAGAAGAAAACTAGAAAAATATAAATGAGCTGCAAGCAATTTTTTCGTTAAAAAAACATTAAATAAGCAATGAAATATTAAATGTTGTGTAGCACTTAATAATATAGAATATTTTTATTCCGTTTCAAACAAATTGAATTCAGCCCACACTAGAGAAATTATTTCATAAATTTATATTTTCCTATATGACATATTTAAAAAAGTTTATGTATTTCGAGGAAAAACTAACTTGAAAAAAAGTTTGCTTTGAAGAAACAGTAGAAATTAAGTTATTTTCTCTTACCATAAAACTTTTTATGTGCATTAAGAATTCTTTTCTGACCTTAATATTTCAAGAAGGGATGTCTATAGTTATTTTCATTACTTTCAAAGTTTCTCATTATTTCTCAGTGCATTTGAACCACAAATTTAGTATCTTTACTCATTTCTTAAGATTTCGGAATGGCTGGAAACGAAAAGATTTTCTCAAATTTAACACTCAAATATGACTAGTTTTTCATTTGAAATTTTATGATCATTCATTCAATGAGTTTCTAAGAAATATCACTTACCCAAATTTAGCCTTTCTTTCCCGTTTTCAAAAGGGAAAGGAACAGAAGCTAAGTACCAGTACATGGGTTGTTACTTTTTCTGCTCTATGAAGACGTTTGGCACGAATTTGTGAATTCGTATTCAAAATCAGTTTTGTGCTTTCAAAAATAAGAGCAATTTTTTTTCTTAAAATATATTTAGTAACTGTTTCTGCTACTGAATCTTTACATGATAGATTGTTTTTACCAATATAAAATAATTTTTCAATGGAAGTCACAGAACTGTAAATTGATGGTGGTGATGAATGGCTGAATAAAACTATCTTCCTTCTAACGCTGTATTCAATCAAATTCAATTACTGAGAACTAGAGAAAAAAATTTAGATGCCGATATCAGGCATAGACTAAAAATGAGACGAAAATACCCATTAATAATAGAAAAGCGATAGAAAGTAAAAACATGTTATGTCTAAAAATTTTCTACTTGTCCTCAAAATGTCATCATGGATAAAAAAAAAATTTGAAAAATAACCACATTGAAATTCATTAATAAAAACTCTGCTGCAACGGAAATCTTTTACGTTTACGTGCTCATTGTAAAAATTCTGTATCACTGAATTAGTCTAAAAATGCGTTTTATGTTTTTATAAATATTTTATTTGTTAATAACCTTTCAGCTGTTTCTCAAGAAAAATGAAAATATTTAAGCATCCAAAACGGGCATTGAATTATAAAATCATATGGCTGAAACTTTTGAATTGTTTTAAATATTGCATTTGAATGTTCATTCGTAGATTCAGATTTAAATAAAAGAAATCCCAAGACGTCATTTGCAAAAATTACTTATGTTTAAGATTAATTAAAATACTATTTGAGACCAATTAAATGTAATTTATATTGTCATGATATCCTTTACTGGCTTTAAAGCCTAAGAAACTTAAGCAGAATTAATGAGACAGTTTCCATAACACATGTCGAAAATATTTTAATAAATATTAAATTGCATTTGAGATTGTCTTTTTTACTGTAATCCTTTGGTATTCGAAATGTATGATTCATAAAAATAAATAACAAATATGACTGCAAACCATTGTGTGGTTAAAAATATTTTTAAAATTATCTAATTATTATTTAACAAATATGATATATTTAATGCACTAGGAACATCAAAACTTTTGTAATAAAATTTCAACATCAATAACTTTTTTTAAAAATCTGTAAAAAGGTTTGAAAGACAGCATTCCACCAACCTTCAGAGGATTATAGAAAACAAATTTAGTACTTTCTTGTCACGAATTCTATATCAATTCACCTCTCTAAGCAGTTTCTAAAATGTCACATTTCTCTCGCCTGGCACGGCCTCTTTCCTCATGATGAATGGCTTTTCTGGAAAAGGTAGAAATTTTTCTGTTGCTTCTAGTGTATGAAGCTTCCTTTTTTAGTGTCTGTTATTTGAGATAGAGTTGAGTAAAATTTGTTTTTCTAGCTTAAGATGAAAAATTGGAGAGTATCTAGAATGTGAATAACTACTCATTCAAACAAATCAAGGCTTTACACAAAAACTATTTGATTTAGTGTTGAAATGAATTTTTTTTTAAATACGACGAGCGTGAAATGGATCATTTAAACACTGGAAAGCAATATAAGTTTTTTTCTTTGTGTTTAATATGGTACAAGGACTAAAAATAAGCAAACTGGTTTTTTTTCTTTTGTTTTTTTTTACAATTTAATTTACAAGACATTGAAACATATAAATAAAATATTTATTTATTAAAAAAAATAGTACTTTTCTAGACAGATAATAAATGAGGTTTTAAGAAACAACTTGAGTTTCGGAGATTTTCATATATATTAATTTAAAAACAACAAATCTAACAATCTGTGACTTTATGGAGAAGAATGAATGACAGAAACTTTACAATAATTGTATCGCAGAGAAGATTTTTTTTTCAAAAATGGTTGTATTCCTTTAAATAAATCCCTTATATAAAATATTTAAAATAATGCGATTAAAATAATTGCTTATAGATAATCCAAGAAAAGTTTTTTTTATTAAAATTTGTATGCTATCTAATATTAAATTTCGAAAATTAAATTACGGATATCATTGTAATTTATATGATTTTAAAAAGGTTCTGTATTTTGTGGATTTTTTTATATTTTCCAAATGTTGACCCCATTGAGTTATATGAAATAATATTTCCTTTATTTATGTATTTTGTAGATTAATATTTTTATTGATTTGATATCAGAAGCAAAAATTTTAGATATTAATTTATTAAAAGCGATTTTAATGAGACTTATTTTATCCTTTAGACCTTTTACATTTAAATTTTTAGTTTAAAATCTGATTAACTTCTATGTACTAATAATAGAATTTTTATTTTTTAGGACATGGGAGAAATGCTGCAGCTTATCCAGCAACGAAAGTTTGTTTTTGCTTAATCTTGTATTGTCATATAATATTGAAAATTACTTTTACATAACTTTGAAATTCCAAAAATATATATATATAATTTTAAGTTATACCAATTGTATTTTCGTACATTTATCTCTAGTTTTAATATTTTTAAAAAAATAGTTTTAACTATATTTTACAACAATACTTTCTAGCTATAGTTACTAGGTAGCTTTAAATATAGTTTAGTATTTTACTGTTCAAGCACATTGCTTTAGAATATTATATTGTATATATATATGATATACATCTTTTGTCTGCAAGTTATCTCTGTTAAATAAGAATATATATTGAGGATAAGATAAAATTAGCGAAGCTGCCTAAAATGTCAGGATATGACGCTTTGGACAGGAGGCTCTAATCTTTAATTTTTTATAGTGTTTATATACTGTTAATAATCTGTTTATATACTGTACTGTTTTATATCTATTTATATACTGTATAATTTTTATTTTTTTATACTGTTTGACTTAATTCTCAATTAAGTCAAACTCGAAATTAACTCTAATAGTGAAAGGCACTAAGCTCTCCTTGAACGACGTTACAGTGGGCGTCCTAGATGCCTCGATATCATTGCGAATTCCTCCTAATATTGTTTTGATTGATTAAATACCTATTGCTAATGCTTTGTTCAATAGAAATGCTCTCTCACACCGACAACATTCAGAGAACACTTAAAGGACATCTGAACACATATTTGCTTAGTGTCCATCAGTTAAGCAAATCCCTTTTTATGCACAACCTCTAAAGAGTACGGACTGTCATTGAGGGTTTTGACAGAGAAAGGAATTTTACCTTATAAAAAGAAAAAAAATTAAGGCGTTCCAATTTTCTGAGGTATCAGAGCTAGAATGATTTTAGGAATGATAGGGTTAAAAGCTAAAATTCATATGAATATGATCAATCATTTCCGGCCTTCTTTAAATCCATATATGCAAAATATAACATTTTATTCTTTAATTTCTAACTTCTATTACACTGCTAAATTGTATATATAGTTCTAATTCAATCAGTATACACAAAGTGAAGTATAATACACTCAGATTTGTTTAAAAATTTTATAATTAAGATAAACTGTACTTTCATGCATACTTTCTGTAAATTGTGGCATGTAAGATTAAAAGTCCTGCAAAACACTATAATGCTAAATGCTAAATCTAGAATTTTAATAGATAGTTACATCTTGACTTGTAAATGATGTAATATATGATTACTCAGTATTTTTATTAAATATTTAATTAAACAATTGCCTACATTTTGAAGATTTCCCTTAATAAAAAATATCTTACCATATGATTCCACAAAAACTGCATTTATGCCAATGTTACATTAAAATTATGTCTATTAATGATATCAATTATATTCAAATACAATTTATTCTCTAATTTTAATATTTTTAAAAAATATTATTAAATGTAATTTATAACTATATTTACCTTGTTTTAGAGCATTTATGTATAATTGTATTTCCTCTATATTAATACATATTCTGCACATGCTTATTCGTATGCCAACATTACTATAATTAACTCATTGTACTTGGCGGATGATCTGTACCAAATCAAAAATAATTGGAAAGTATTTATCCAAAAAGTGTGTGCGCGTGTTTGCGTGCGCTTTCTATATATCCAATCATTTAGCTAGAGTTACCAACCCTGACAAATAGATATTTTGAATAATGGTAATGTGTTCCTCGGAACAATTTTTTAACCCCTAAAATATTTCATAAAAATTAAAAGAAATTTTGAAGATTTTTCGCAATTATTTCCGGAAATATAAGAGCAAAACTTTTTTCACAATTTTAAAGTTCTAAATGAGAAAGATTATATTTTGAATAATATCAATATGCTTTTATATGCTTTTTACAGCTTTATTTATTGCTTTTTTTAAATAATATATATGTATTTTACAATAGAATCTGTATTGTTAAAGTGATTATCGTTTTCTGTTCTTGCTACAAATATTTCATCTTGTCTTTCCTTTAATTTTAGTTGATTAAGTAATGAAGATATTTATTATTTTCATGTTTAGTAGGTTTCAGTATAGGGTATACTTTTTTATAAACATTTTGAAATTTTACTAAAATGTATTATATTAGGTATATATCTTAGTACATTCTGAATGTGTTATATTATACTTAAAATTAAGGCATATCGATTTCAGAAACTACAATAAGGAAAAAAACTTAAGAACACCCATTTTTAATACTACTATTCTTTCGGCGATATAACCAAAAATTTAGGAAAATGCATAGTATAACTATCAGAAAGGATTCTAAAATAATATGATTTATAAATCTACCGAAATTTGTAGCATAAAAATATTTTATTGACAAAGTCACTAAGACCAAGTTATGAAAAAATATTTAGTTGAAATTTTTAGAACCCATTAATTACAGAGTGCCATCTGAATTGCGAAAAGCGGCTAGTACTAGGCTAGTATTCTAGTTAGTTCTTCTAACGCATTTTATAAGTAATTAGCAAACCACTTGCCATTCTTACATCTGAAAATTCTTTCTCCTCGATGCTCTACTTCTAAAATTTTAAAATTGAACTAAAAATAACGTAATCTAGACCATCCATTCCCATCGACAATATAATCACTTTTCGCCACACTCAAAATGAAAAGCGACTGTGTTCAATGTCAAATTATGATTTCATTATTTCTTGGAAATGTTTGCTATAAATTCGAGGAATTTTCATCTGCTTCCGAAATATTCTTCCAATATTCCGCTTCTCCTTTAACAAGCTACTACTTTCAGGATCAGTCCGGAAGTATTAAAATAGCATGATATAGGAGGATTTGAAAGCTATTTAAAAGACTTTACGGAAGCAGTTACTGAGTTAACAGCTTATCGATTGTTACAAAATACCAATTTTTAAAGGTCGCGAAGCATATATGATATAGAATATACTTTTAACAAAGAATATTGAGTATTATATACCTTGGGGTGCTCGGAATGAAATATTCAGGATTTTACTAATGAGAAATAAAAAGTTTAATAAGTAGCTAGTAAGTTAGCTGTAGTAATATTTTCAATAAAACTTTGTTATGATTCAGTATTTGAAAGTGAAATTTTAAATCGCATCCTATGTGGAAAATATTATAAATATTGGAAATGTATGTAAATAAACACTTTTTGTTAGCATATTTTTTGTAAAATAAGTTATACATTGAAACTTTTATTCATTCTTAACTTCATCAATGAAAAAGTATATCGTACCAAAACTTTGATACCTAATAATTTGTCGGAAAATAAAAGATTGACCAAGCAATTATTTAAAACCCTCACAGGAAGATAAATTTCCAATATTCAATAGATTATTTGAAAATAGTAAAAAAACAACACTTACTTCTATTTTTGGAGTGGCAGCTTAAATGTACATTTACAATGTGAAATATGCAAATAGATATTTTCAAGTTAAAGAAAGAATCTTCCAGTTAAAACATGCAGATTCATGAAGACTAATTGGGGTTTCATTTTTAATTATATAAATATTTTACACTGAATGGAATATTTGAAGAGAAATTCTGATAAAATGAAATTTCAGTATTGACTTAAATGTATTTCAGGTGAGAATAATAATGTTTTTGATTGGAGAATTTAAAAAAAAAGAATGATATTTGGTTTCCTTGCTGAGCCATATTATCATAAAGGCAACCACCAAGGAATTATTTTGGAATGTTTGTACATTCTCGCGTATAAAATATACTAATAAAAAGTTTTTTAATACATCAAAAGATCCGAAGTCGAGGTTTTTCATGAATCTTCTTGTTTTTCTTAGTCCTATATACACTTATATAGAATTCTGTCTATGGCTATAGTAACTCAAAAATTTCGTTGAATTGGATGGATGAACTTTAAAGCAATAAAATGAGTATTTGTGTCAAATTTCGGACGCAAATTCATGTTTTAAAGAATTCTCAGAATGAACAAATTCCTTTCTGAGAACTTATGGCAATCTGATAATAAAATAAATAAAAATGGTACACAGTTTTATCATCTGAAGTTCAAATTAAAATTGCCCAGATCAAATAAGATGAGGTACCAAATTTTAAATCAAATCTATCAAACTGCTAACCATCTATCTGTCTATGCATTCACATTCAGGTAAATACAATAATTCAGAAAAACCATCACTTAGATAAATAAAATTTAATATGTGATCTTGTGTAACTGAAATTATAGTTTTGTGCAAATTTTCAGTCGCATTAAAAATGTCCAAATCTCACTTTCCGTCTCAATATTATGAATTATGAAGCTCATGTGCGTGAAATGTTAAAATAATAAATTGGGATTTCATGACCTTTCTACCTTCCTCAAGGTGAAGAATGTTTTGCTGAGGGTGGGCGGGTAATGCTTTCATTAAAGAGCACGCGGGAAAATTAAGGAGATTTTTATTATAGGACATTGATAGCCTAAGAAAGAATGCTTGTGTTAGTTTCTAAAACTACCAATTAAATTCCGATTTCCTTTCAGGAAAAATAGCTTGTTGACTTCAAAGATAAAGCCGTTTTGTAATGTCAGTAATGGCAAAGTGAAAGATCATACTCTCAATTCCAAGCGATGCAATAATTTGAATTTTCTCAATATATTAGTTATCACGTTAAAAGCCTGCAATTCTCACTTATTCAATTCCTACTATTAGCTCACACTCTCTCTCTATATATATATTGTTCAAATTTTCAATTGTTAATAAAATAATCTTTATTCACCCAATCAAGTTCAAATGCATTCTTTTAAAACTTGTAGTGGATGACACTTGATGTTAATAGTTTTTTTCAAATATGAATTAATTAAATTAGTCCAGTAACTTCTATTTGGTCTTAAAAATGTCACCAAGCTCTATTTTGCCACTTAATATTGTAATTCTGTCATATGTATATACATATATTAATCGTAATTATTTAATAAAAAGTAACTAAAATAAAAAAAAATTTGTTGACCTAAGTATGAATTGACATTAATTTTTTTATGTATTACTTGTTTTATATTTAATTCATTTCTTTTTTTATTGAAGTGAAGAAATAATAAAGAAACCTGAATCCCAGAAAACAAATTTTTGTTTCACAAACTTTTCTTGATTTTAATTTTGCTTTTTGGTTTAATTAATGAATATGTTAATAATTAATGAATGTTAATTTGATAGATTTTTCATATTACAAATTAGTAAAATAAATCAATAATGTATTGTTGGAAGAAAAATAATACAGAGTAACAATTATAATGTTACTTGACACAGTTCAAGTCAAAGAAAGGCAACCATAAAATTTTTAACGATTTCCGCAACAAAGTAAGTTTACGGGCTACTCAAAATCTAGAAACGCTTCCATAAAACAGAATTCAAATAAACTGTCTTTTCTACTTCTGAAGGCACCCAAAGTAATATAAATTTATTTCAAGAGATCCGGTTTGTCCAATATTAACTTTATCGTTTCGAACAATAAATGCTTCTGTCAGCATAAGGATTGTTTATTGCTTTGAATAGAAAATGTCTTTATAGAATGGAATAAGGAATAAACGTATTTGAATAAAGCTATAGAGTCTAAATTTTAAATGTTGTTTATACTTCGGTCCAAACATAATAAATTGTGTCTTTGACTAGTTACATTATTCACTTCATATCAAATAACTTGTTGAACATAGGAGGAATGGTACAATATATTCGTCTGGAAAACGAAGACACAAACATCTGCAGAATACAAAGAAATAAATAACAAATAAGACAAAATAAAAGATTACATAGGAACATCTGCGTTCTTTTTTTCAGTATATTATCAGATATATTTCTTAAATCCAAACCATCAACATATATTAGAATCTAGCACTTTTTTTAAACTGCAAACTTTGTTGTGGATAATGGTGCTCGATTAATGCTATATTGAAAACCAATCGTCACTCTTTCATAAAATTATTATTCTTTCGCACACTATTAAATGATTGTATCATGTTTTCTATTGTAAGGGGCAGTATTGCTATCGTGAAAAACTTTCGATCTGGAATATTAATGACCTTCCACGTTTCACACATTCTTGAGGATGAAAAATGGAAACGTGTAATAGTAACTATCTGTGTGTTTTGTATCCGAAATTCTTTCGTGCATTTGAAACAAACAAATGATAGGAAATTTAAAAATATTTTTAAACACCTTTAAGTTTTAAAAAATATATTAGTAGACCTAATACGAGAAAAAGAAAATCTAAATTTCAAATAATAGACAGCTTATTTTTGAAAATCTTATATATCATATATTTTTATTTCGTTATAATATTATGCCAGGGAAGGCATTTCCATAACCCTGTTTTCAACTTTCATTATCAGTAACTGACCAAACCTCTCCATAGCATTCGATCTTAGTCCAATGTTAATTGAAGCATCTACAAAATTTCTTCGACAATGATTTTATTAAAATTATAAATCAGTAATTATTTAGAATTATCAGTAATTATTTTGTAAAAGTTTTATTCTGCATAAATGATAATTAATTTTAATGTATGCAGTCATGTACCAGAATAAGCAAACAAAAACATTTGCATTTTCAGAAGTTTGCTAAAATTAGAAATGAACCTTATACACATCATTAACGTTGTAATGCGAGACTAAATTGATAAGTTTATTAAATAAAGAATCTTATTTTTTGCACTACATAGAGCTCCAAAATGTCTAAATACGGAACTGTTTTTCACTATATATGTGTATATATACATGGTATGAGATGAGATTTTCCAGAATCCGTAACTATTTCGAAATTACTATTCATTTTAACTAAAAACAGACACCAGCCATTCAAGGAAAATTCTTTTTCTTTATTGAAACAGTTAAATCAAGATTTGAAGCAGCAGATACTTACAGACGTATACAATTCTCGGTACATTTACAAGAGCAATAGTTCATGGTATCATAAAAATTTGCCGAAAGGTAACAGTTACAGTTTCTTCCGCTGCTTCGGGGAAATTGTGTTGCGCTTATCGACTTCTTAACCATAATTGCTTTCTTTCAAACTGCAAACACCTCGACTTGACTTTCTCCAGGAATCGATTCTTTCCCTCTTAGAGAGTTGCTGGCAGTTAAGAATGTTCTTTACGACTATCGTTATGACGAAAGCCGTAAAAGATTATTGTTCGAATCCCACACTGCTTTTACACAGGCAGTCGTAGTAAGGAAAACAACTGTCGTTTTCCGCAAAATATTTTGAATAGAAAGTATATCTTTAGATATATATGAAAGCTATGCCTAACACCAGTTGAATGGCGACATAAGAACCAAAAAGGAAATATAAACATTAAAGAAATAGTATTAAAAGTACCAAGAGGAATGATAAGATATGAATGCTACTGCAAACATAGCATTGATAATCGGGTAAGGAAAACATAAAAATTGCCAGCTGTGAATAAAATTAACTCCAACTTAAAATTCACTTCATGGGTTCTAGAATTTTATATTTCCATTCCTTCCTTCTAAATTATTTCAATTTTTGATTTCATTTTATACTAATTGATTTTGGCAAAGGGATTGTCCTGAATAATGGGTTTTCTGCATGTTAAAAATTAATGCACAAATGTATTTAAAATATCTTGTATTGAATGTACAGTAAAATTAATATGGATTTTTCATAATGCATTTTTTTATAGATTGTGTCTGAAGTTAAATTAAAATCTGTAAAAATCAGAAAACATATGGGAATATTATTTGAATCTATAAGAATGATTTTTTTTATATTTGTATTTAAGAAATTTTTGAAATTTATACCTGAAAATGACACGAGACATCCTGAAATTTTAATTAGTTTTACATTGATTTTTTATTTAATTAATCTTATCTAAAAATTTGAGACTGACTAAACTTTTGTTTTGGAATTTATAAGTAACAAGCTTCATCATGAGCGGATAAAATTATATATTTATATTACAAGCAAGCTTTCATCTTTATATGTATAGATTATCATGTTGCTTTTGTTTTTTCTAGCTTTTAATCCTAATTATTTCTGTTCAATTTTTCAATCGTAAAAATTAAAAATAAAATAGTGTAAAATTATATTTTATTTGCATTTCCATACAGCAATTAAAAACTCTACCTTTGCATAAAAAAAATTATCTACAAAAACAGATTTACAAAAGTTTATTTACTTCATCTTTCTCATAATTCCTCAAATTAAAGATATTTTGCAAAAAATTTATCCAAAAAAATATTGATAGAATCCTTTGACATAAAAATCATTTGCATTTCTAAAATAACCGTTCAGTGACCAGAATGTATACGGGGATATGAGACGGCGTTCTGCATCTCTGAAACCGTCGTTTTAACAACTCAAAATACTAATTCTTTCATAAATTCCTCTTCAATTCAAACCAACTCGGTTTTATAAATCGAAATATTGAGTTTATTTAATTGATAGAAGAATAAATAAAAACTAATCTATAAGATATTATTAAATATTAAAAAAAGAATTTTTCAAAAAAAACAAGACTTTTAATAGATTTTAATGTGTTATAAGCATCAGATATCGTACCGAATGCATCTATAATCAATAGGGTTCAAACTGCTGTATATTTTTAGTGTATTTAGACTGCAAAATAGATTAAACGAATATTGAAATCAGAGATAATATTGGTAATTCTGAAAGTGATTTTAAAATATGTAGTAAGAAGTCGTTAAATTCCCATATTCGATTCTTGGAATCAATAAAATTTTCAAAGGAATAGATGTAGAGCATCTTGTGTTTCATTGATAGGTAATAAACAAAAAATCTTTGAAAACGTATTTATTTTGGATTTTAAAAGTTATGAAGATGTAAAAATATATGAAAAAATTCGTTTACGATTCTGATTTAAAATCTTGATCTGAAACAAAAATTTTATATTTTAGGGCTAAAAAAATATGCAAATTATTCACCAAAATTTATTTTTGATATATAATCATATTTCAGAGCATATTTTAAATGAGAAGTTTTATAAAGACAATAATTACTTTGTAAACTTTAACAAACTTCTAAAAGTCCTCGTAGAAATCAGAAAAAAAAAGAAAAAAAAGAAAAAAAAAACTTTTGTCTCATTTGAAATCCTGCAATTGTAGTTCAAAATTTTAATGAAGTTCTAAATATTTATTTAAATTATCAACTACAATTAAAAATTGTTCATTTTCCCATATTGACCTCGTATATTAAAAATATTTTATCCATGAAAGTATAATTATAAATTTAAAAAAAAAAGATAAATGACTCCATGAAATTCATCATTTCTTGTAATACAGAAAACAATTATCAAAAACTAATTTTTTTAAATTAGTTTTTTTTAATGAAAGCACATAATCCAATAGCTAATATTTACAAAAAAGATAGTAAAATTGTAATAATAAAATTTCCGATTTTAATTTTAAAGCAGCTCTACAATCTCTTCCTCTTGGCAGATTTGGATGACAAGCTATTTTACACAAAACCTATCAGATCAGAATTACATATTTTGACATAAAACAGTCATCGCCACTCGCAATATAGTATACTTTCTGAAACTTCCATTCATATCTAAATACAAAAATCTATTCAAATAAAAATAGTTTTTGCTGAAAACAGGAATATGTCTCATATTAATAATGGAATTTGTCAGATTTGTAACTAAAAGAAATATATAGAACATTGTTTAATTCACTTAAAATCATATGGTATCAACTAAACTGACAAATGTAATTCATTGATTTAGTGAGTTGATAAATGCATGAGCTATTCAAAGGATTTGATGCTATTATATGCTTTATTAAGGTATTAATTTCCCATTAAATAATAGCATTCTATCATCTCTTATTCCAATAGCTGAGGGTTGCAATACTGGTTACCAGATTTACCGATAAATAGCGAAAATTAACCTCAAATTATTTCCCTATAATTCAGCAATGCTTTTATCTTTAATTCGTAAATTATATGCATAAACATTGTGTCCATTTTGAATTAATAAATTGGATCACAGTTGGAACTTTGAATAGTATGGTAATCTGTCTCTGGCACAAAAATAATGAATCATTTTGTTAAGAAATATCTGGAGTATTTTTAATTGCAATATATATGATCAAAATGTAGTAAATCAATTTATGATTTTTAACAATATTAAACCAGCAATAGTGAAATTTGAAAGAATATTATTTATATCAAAATTATTTTGTATAAAAATTAGATTACAATTAGATAGCCAATTATTTATCAGCTATGGTTTTTAAGTGTTTAATTTTTTAAATATGTTGTTAAATCGAATATTGGATTAAAAATTTCATCATTGTTATAATTATGAAATATTATTCACGTATATTATCTATAATTTGCTAAAAAATAGTTAAATTATCTAAACCTTGTTTATCTTAAATATGCAGTAAATTTTCATATGTTTTTTTCACAGTATTAAAAATCAAATAAAATATTTTGTTCCATATAGAAATTACCGAAACATACTAAAAGAATAGATAATAATTATTTAAATAAAATATCTTGTAACATAGTATGCTTTTAAAGAAGTTAAAAAGTTTGAAATAATTTATCCTAACGTCATACCAATTGTCTTGAAAATTTGTGTTTGTGGATTTTTTACACAATATACAATTGCAAATTTTCAAATTAATCTGAATGGGCCGAGAAATTATTTTATACTTTTTTGTCTGTTTTAAAACAATCTATACATATTAAGCTATACATACAAGCTATACATATATACATAAGCTATGCATATTAAATATTCTATAGATTCTTAATTGAATTGTTAAGACATCACATTTCCAAAACAAAAGATGTCATCTAATCAGATCATTAAAAAAAGGTAAAGGTTAAAAGGAATTTTTATATAAAGGATTAACTACAATCGTTGTAATGGGATGTGTACCGATACATGGGTCAATATTAAAAAAAAATCAATTAACTTGAACGTGTTTAAGTGCATATGGGTTTTTTTTATGTTCTTGTATAATATTAGAAAAATCAATAACTGCTCAAATTAGATACAGTCTTTAATTAAAGACTGAAATAATTCATAGATCAATGACTAAAACAGATACATTTGGAATTTTTAAACGTTATTATTTATAAGTCTTCTATTAACGATAACTTTATTTGCAGGGTGAGATTATTCTAGATTTTTATTGATAAAGAAGTTGAAGACGTAACACAAGAGACTTGCACATTTAAATTTGAAAGAAGTCCTTTTGTCATCCAAACTGAAACTGTTGTAAAAAAAAATTGTAAATGATTTATAACTATATGCATTTATAGAGAAAGCAATTAGAGTTTAAATTTTATTGCCGCATTCCTTTCTATAGATAAAAGGCCATTGTAATTTAAATTTACGTAAGTTGAACGAATCATTCTCATTTTCGTGTAAAAATTGTGCAAAAATAAATTATAATCGTCAAAACGTGTGAATTCCTGATTTTGACGAGTCTGCCATATCACAGACCTACCTAAGTCCGAAAAACATTTTTCGAATTATATCTGGAAAAACGATCTATTTCAGCTAGGCAGATGAAATTTGATATATGGTCTGTATACCAAATTATTATATATTGTCAGCTTTTGAACAAATGAATTCCCAGGAAGTTTGTTTTTCCGAATGTAAGTTAATACGATAATAAAATGCAGGTTAATTCAAATTGGATATATAGATTTAATATTAAAGGATATATAATATTTAATATTATTATATATAATATTTAATATTATAATTATTAATATTTATCAGTTTTGACCCAAATATCGTCAAGAGGCTGATCGTCTCTAAGTTCTGTACTTTTGAATCTATAATTCAAATGTACAAAAAAATGAGATAATTCAAACTCGTATCAAATTAAACAAGTTAGCATCGTAAGAGTAAATCCTTATAAAATTTTAAATTACGTTTGACTGTCTGTCATTCTGTCTTTCACAAGAATGTAATCGTGATAGCTCAAAACTTCAATGAAGTACCAACTGTAATGAACTTAACTCCTTCGCATACAATGCATTTGACACACTCATCGAATTACTGCAGATTTAGAACTAAGCAACAGAATTAAGTATTTAAAATTAATAAAGCAAATATCTTTTAGTATGCTTCAATATCTCAAATGCTCTATATATTTTATAAGAGTCAATCTAGCAATGAGTGAGGGTCCAATCATTAATATTAAGTTTCTTTTAAGTTTTCCAAAGAGTAAGATCAGCGTTTCTTTGTGCAATCATTATTCTTAAGCATTAGTGTAAAGCATTGCCCTTACAGAAAGGTTGAAGCATCCTAACAATAAATATCCAAACTAGGATGTTTCCTCTAATTAGGAAGTTAAGAAAATTTGTATGTAAGGAGATTAAATGTATGACATCAATTAAGTGATCATGTGATTTCAATTGCAGATCATTCAAATTTTCGTTTCATTTGGTTGGAAAAAAATTTTTTTTTCAATATATATATTCGTTTCTCTGTATTAATTGATTGATAGCGATGGATCACGGTGAAAATTGCTAAAAAATCGCACGTTTTTCTGCTGATTGTCAGTGGCATGTGTTAAATAATACATAGCTACATTTTTATAGAGTATGCGAGAGTGTAGCGGGTCTTCCCTCAGCTTTTTTTTTAAAGCTATTTCGTCCTAAAGAAATCGAAGCAATAGAATTTTGTTATCCATCTTTTACTATCACGGGTATTTCTCCATACCATGTCTTTTTTGTAAAAGTAGCAAGGAGAACAGGGTAAGAAATTCTCTGGTGAAAAATTACTTTGGATGTCTCTCTCACCCGATACTCGAGAGATCAATGAAGTGTTTTAACAACAAAAAGCCAGACACATGCATCATCCCGAGGCTCTCTTATAGTACCAATTTGAATAGATTTATTCTGAAATCGTCTTACGAAATACCGCTGAGAAAAGTGAATTGATGAGGATAAAAGAAATGGATAAAATAACAATTCAGTGAAATTCTTCAATTGAAGAGTATCCAAATGAAAAATATATTTCAATTTACATTAAAATAAATTTTTCTATATGCGAATTTTAATCTCCAGTTTGTCGAATTATCAAAACATGAAAATAATAAAATTGTCACTAAAATAGAAATAAGAAGTTATCAAAATAATGAATCTATTCTTCATACCAATGAGTTATTTAATTTCTGGATTCATCAAATTTTAGCTTATCAGAATCCAAAGTAATTGTCTTATTTATTAATTTTTTTTTAAATTACCTATACTCATAAGCTCTTACTTATAAAAATGATAACTTTTAGTATCCAGTTTTATTTTTTTATATGTGCTTAAAATATTCGAATTCCACAATTAATAAAATGTAAACCGCTTGAAATAGCTCACATAAAACTTCCTTTTTAATTTATGCGCTTCGCTATGATCAATTCCGTAGGAAACGATTAAAGAAAATATTTTCTTTAAAAAAATTGCTCAGAAAGGATTTTATTAAACAGAACTAAAATATTCTTGACAAGGAAAACTAAAAATTTTATTTGTAAATAAAGTGGAATTCTTCGTAACGGAATTTTATATCCGAAAGAAATATTGGACACATAGAACTAATGCTTCATTTTAATTATCAAACGAAAGAAAATTATTTGTTTTTCCTTCAAGTATGTTACTTAATGGCAAATTAAATATATGCTGAGATGCAATAATTTTCAAATTTATAACCACAAATCAGCACGCTCAGAAAATATTGAGTAAAATCATGTCAAAATTTATTTAATATGTTAATAATTACAATGAACTTAATTTAAATTGGCTAATAATAAAAAAGTTTTAAAAATAATTAATACCGCATAACTTGCAAATCTAAAACATGATATTTTGCATGATAAATAATGTTTTAGATTAATACTACTGTGCCTATATATATATAACATGTATGGTGTTTTTAAATATTGTTTTACTCGCCACCTTTGGCTACGTGCCGGTTCGCCAATCTTAATGCATGGTAACGTTTTCTGTAATTTGCTGTTAAATATTTTATGTCTTTTAATTGCTTCTCCATCAAAAGAATTTTAATCAATTTTTGATTGTCGAATAACTCACTCATACTATTATAAAATCCTTAAGCAATAATGTACTATGTATCATTCTAATTTTCAGTCAGCTCCCGCATAATTTCAGCTTCAAATTAATGTGAAAATGATTAAACTGCTATTAACACAAAAACTTTTTACTGAAACCAAGCATTGTTTTTAATATGAGTCTTTCAGCATTTTTTTTTCCTTATATATACTACAGAATAACTTCCATTATTTATGTAATATCTCAAGAATTATTTAACAAAAATTTCTCAGATTCATTATAAAATTCAGTTTTTAGTTTTGCATTCAAAAGGAATTAAATTACGTGAATAACAATATTTTGTTTTGTTTCGGCTTATAAATATACTTCAAAAAATTATGAATGCTAAATTTTATATTCATATCAGGATTCATATTCTGCGAAGTATGCTAGCCATTTAAACTTTTAATTAAGTAAATGAATGTTTTTATCTTCTGCTGTAAAATATAATCCATGAAGTTTTGAAATTTTAGAAGAATCAATATTTTTATAATCTTAGGCCAATCAGTTTTGAGAAACCATGAGAGTTGATTAGCGCATCATCTTTGATACAGGTCAATGAAGTAATGTAAAAATCGCCCATTTTTATTTAACAGTGATATTCAAATATTAATAAATCCTTCGGTTTTAATGACTGATTTAGTTTATTGGAGTGCCAACTATTTTTTTTAAATATTTGTGTCTCAAGAATATTTTTTAAATATGATTTACAGATTCAAATTACATAAAATATAATTATTTACTTCATTTATTCCATTTGAACACATGTATTTCTATTATTAAAGGTTTGCAAATTAGATTTGAGGTCCGGAATTAAAAGGGTATATATTAAACCATGTTTGCCTTAACAAAGTTCATTTATTGGATTAATAATGTAGATAATGTAAAAGATCATAGAAAATATTTTTTAGAAAATATATTTCATATTTATTTCAGTTCATACAGACACATGCTCAAAATTAGACTTTTCTAGAATTTATTTTCAGTAACAGTTTAAATATTTTCTTATTTGAGTGCCATGAAACTTGCACCGAAAATAAGGAAAGGAACGATCAATGAATTAAATGACCAATTAAATTCTCAATGAATTAAGTAAAATAAAACATGCACTAAATAAAACGTGCAAGACAGGATTAATGGAATGCAAATCAAGATAAGCATGTGTGAATACCAGCATGAGAGTATTGCTTTAGAAGGCATATCCTTTTCATACTTACATTTATTTAATGATAGTATAAGTATTAAAATCGTTCCTATTTTGTAATTGTAAATTTATATTCTATTAAATATTTTCAATTAAAATGCCTAATAGGTTTCATTGAATAATATCTATATTCATGTTGATATAATTTTAACATTCAGCTTTTTCACTTAATTCCTGCTTAACGTTTTTCTGTGACACCCCTTTTTTGAAGAAAGGCAAAGATAAACACCATAATTATTTTGTACCGAAATTAGCATGTTTCCGTATTCCTGACTAGCCTTAAAATTTCGCAGAAAACTTTTCAGACCAATCTATGCAATTAAATTAGCCTTAAAAATGGTAGCTGAAATATCCAAATCCATAAATTCGCAAAGCACATTAGCAAAACAAATTGTCCTGTTACTGAAGTTAAGACATTATCTGAAAGGTCTCGGCCATATTCGACATCAAACTAATGAAAATGTTTCAAGACAACTTAGATAAAATTTAGCTAAAATCTTCAAAGTAATTGACTTTAGACTTCTGTAGTTTAATCTTGGAATGAGACGGCGAGTACGGTCCAAGTTAGTACCGTTGGAAATGGGGATTTTCTCTGAAATGCATTTCATCCAATATTTCCTCAAAATCGCTGACTGAGTTACATTTCAAATTATTTATTACCATGTGTCTGTATATAATGCTAACCATTCGTGGAATCACATTTCTTTAATCAGCTGACGCTCAGTCAGTAACGCTGGAAGGCAAATCGCTTTAATAAATTCTAAACAACCGTACGAAGATAATTTCAAATGCAACACAGATGTTGAATGTTCGGTACCATGATGGCAAACTTTAAGCCAATTACATCTGCCAGGATGCCAATTTGAAATAGTTTCCGAAATAAAATTCAATTCTATCTTTTATATATTTTATTTTTATGTCTGACCTGCAATAGATTAGAAGTATTTCGCGCTGAAAATTGGATAAATATCTAATATAAGTCATATGTTATCACTTTTGTTTTATTAAGGAACAATTCAACAGGGGGTTGCCGAATTCGACCAATAAAGTCTGAGGGGTGATAGTAGGCATCAGGAGTATAAAGAATCACCATACAACTTGGGGTCTCAAACGACGTTTAATTGGCAAAAATCGTGAAAATATCGAGTAGGAGAACTGTTGGGAACTAAAAAATAAATGTAGTTACAACTACAATTTTTTTTTAAAACGAAACCCCATTCTTAAAAGGTTTTTTTCATGCTGGTAACATGCGGATTTGATGATCTAAGGGGTCGAAAATTACTGAAAGCGAAAAAGTAGTTTAGAACCCATATTTGTAAAAATATTAAAACTTGAAGAAAAATAAAATCTTGAAAATATAAGGAATTTCATATTCTATAATTTGATATAAGTGTGTACTGTGAGAAAAGAGGAGTATTAAAGATATTCAAGAAACACTAAAATGGGAACCAGAAAACATCGCGGCAACATCAGTACCGATGTTCTCAGAGAACGTTGTCAAATTCGAAAGACAAATTTAGAGCAAGGATAATAGGCATTAAGTATATGAAAAAATTACCAGAAAACATAGGGTCACAGGTAACGTTTATTCAGTGAAACGTCAATTTTTGAGGTCATTCTATTTTGAAAAACGAGATAAAAGTCAAATTAATGTTTTCTTTTTAGCTATTAATTTTCCAAGTCCAAGCGGAATCGTGACAGAATATCGAGAAGTCCAATATTCGATTCCATGGAAAATTACTAGTATACCCAATCTCAAATTTGTTATCAGTGAAGTGGATATGTCTGCAGAATATTCATTCCAGGGGAGTAGATGGAAATCTTCAGAAGCTTTGCAGGATTAAATATCGCCTTCATCAAACCACCGTCTTAAAAGTTCAAAATAAGGTCATTACTAAAGTACATTTTCGGTAACATCAAAGGATATATTAATTTATAAATCTTAAAAACTTAATATGAAATAATGTTTTTTTATACACGGAACTATGCATGAAACGCATGTTTTTTCCCTACACTGGGTAATATCCTATAAATTCTAACATCGAATATCAACTGAAAATATCCCATTGTAAGTAAAAAATAAAATTCAATATGTTAAATAACTATCATTTTGATAGAAAAAAAATCAAAACTAAATTCTTAAACCTCAGAGTAGAATAATACAATTATTTACCATTATCCTAAGAGATAATAGTAGAATAATCCTAAGTTATCCACCAACCCTTAGTTATTATCCTAAGAGAATATGTCTTACATTATTCTCTTAGCACTTAAATTTTCTCTATGCAGTGTATCCATTATTGAAGTCATTAAAATTAACAATACAGATTATATATGAGAGAAAAATTCCATTAAGAAATCCTAACTTCTTTTAAAGGGATAATGGACTATTAGGCACTTTTCCGAATTATTCATTTAAGGTTATGAAAATTTTTTATGCATATGTATTAAATTATATATATATATTTAAATTCAAGATAAAACAGGTGGCTTAGTTTTTAATATTTTTTTTATTTCTTTTTTCTTATTATTTAATATAAATTTATTTGGAGCAGAGTTGTGTATAAGTTTGTAATTCTGATCAAATGCCAATTTTCTAGAAATATTTTTATGCACACATTCTAAATTTTCATAAGAATTTTTTCTGAACTAAAATTTAACTTTTAACTACCTTAAAATCCACCAGATGTATACCCTATTTTCTTTAAAAGTTTAATCGAAATCTTTATCATCGATCTTATTTAATTTCCTCAAAAACTAAAACACCTGGAGCATTTCAATCTAACTACAATATCATTTTGAGGAAAGTCATTAGAATGTACTTTTTCACCCAGGGTTTTCATATTCTAACAATACATTTTATAATACTATTTTAGTTGAAGTTAAACATATATTTTGATGAAAAACGATTTAAAAAAGTCGTTTTTTATCCATGTTTGCTTATTTCAAAGTCCTCTGTCCCCTTAATAGAGTTGATCTTTCATAAAGCATGATAATTCAATGACGACTCCATTTATTAAGTAAACGTTCTATTTTGGAACTGCAAAGAGTTAAGAAGAACTTCATATTCTTCAATCTCAGTGAAATGACTGTCGAATTAGGGGACAGATAATTTATTCTCATAAAGAACTTTTACGAAGCATGCGGCTACAAGCCTGTACCTAACAATAGCATATTTTTCTGGCATATACAAGATTTCAATAGATTTTACATGCATATTTTTTGTATATACAATAAAGATGCTCATTTTCGTTCCCTAAAAAATTTTATTTCCAAATTTATGAAAAGTAATTTTTAAGGTTTAACAAGTGTATAAAAAGTTGATTACATAAAATATATGCTTTGCTTATGAAATAAGTTAAAAAATATACATATAAGAGCAAAGCGAGGTATCAATCCATTATAAATTATTCATAGAAATAATTTACTAAATTACTAACATCTAAGGTTTAAATAATCTCTTAATAAATGTGCCATTCCCAATTGGTAGATTCCATAGGGTAGTTGATAATTAAGATTCAGATAGCTTCGAACAGCAATTCTACACAGATGCTGCAGAGACCTCGGAATAATGTCATCTGTCTCAATAGTTTCTTCAATAATATAAAATTTATAATACCCAATCATGCTGTACAGTCTTCTTGGCGAAATTACATTTCTAAAAAGGAAATGGATTTCATTTCTGCTGAGATATGGGTCAGGTATAGACCTCCAAATGTAAAGTAGACCATGCCAAAAAGGATAATGAAATGTCACATAGTAGAAGAGTTGTAGTAGCAAGAAAAGTCTTCGATTAGCAATATTTTTTCGAAGAATACGTCTTATCATTCTGCGTTCCAAAAGTTCGCTGCTGTAAAGAAAATTCAAATTCCTATATAATTTCAATAATACCGATAGAATTTCTATAATGTTCAAATATAATTTCAAGCAGAATTTGAGATTTTTAGTAAAAGCCACATTAAAATTATGTAAATTTAGCTGTAAAAATCTAGTTTAGTGTGCTTTTTCCTCCAAGTATGCCAACAGTACAAAGTCGCCAAACAAAATGGCTGATCATATAAACAATATTATAAAACAGTTACAGTTTCCCATTCAATTTTACTAAAATTACGAGATTTATTGATCAAAATTATTTTATCTAAAAACACTTCTTTTTGAACTTTTATAGGTCAAAGTGAATTTCCTTTGAATTCTGAAATAACGAAATTTAGCAAATCGGTTGTGCTGGTCTTTAGGTGCTTTAGACAATAAGATTCCAACATATACGGCATCTAAGGAAGGCACCGGACATAAGTTTACCTTAAAAACACATTCTATGACTTCAAAGCAGCGGGAAGGGGAACATAGTAGCTTCGCTAGCTCATTAAACTTAAGGATCCTAAGAATAACAAGAACAGCACAAGTAAAAAATGGAAGAATCCGTTGCTAATAGCTTCGTTACTAGAAACCGATGCTTTTCTTAAAAGGAAATTTAAAGGAAATAAGTACAATCACACTGTTTAACTAATTTCTTCATTTGAAAAGAGATCAATTTCCATCAAATACAATAGAACTTTTCAATAATGTAAACGTCTTTCTGTTGGCGCCATATATAATTTCGAAATGCAGACATCGAATTCACAAATACAATATCCCTCATAATATTTGTGATCATAATATTTCGAATTATTGCATTAACAGACATCAGATTATTGAATACTTACAGACTCGTCGAATAATCAAAAGAAATCCACGAAAAGACCAATAAATCGCAAAGAACTCCATTAGAATTATGTTAATTCCGTTATTATATTAAAATAAAAAAATACAGACAAACAGACAAACGATTGTGGGATACAGACAAACGATTCAATAAGTTAAAGCAGATTTTGTTTTTGTCAGGAAATAAAATAAACGATTTTAATTAGAATAACATAATTTGGTAAGAATTGTAAAGCATTAAGTGTTGTCTGATTACAGTTCCCTTTAAAAATAACTTTTGATGTTTTATTAGCAGTAAAACTACCTTCAATTATAAAACTTAATTTAATTCAATTCTTTAATGGATGTTTATTCGTCTATTATTTTTAGTTACCATTTATTACAGAACTGATATAGTAGAAGTACAACTCAACAAGCAAAAAATGTAAACAAGTCAATATTACTAGGAAACATTACAAGGTTACTAGAAAAATTATTTTACTTATTTTTTTTACCATATTGGCGACAAATTCGGGGTACAATAAACTAGGATTCAACCAACTCAGCTTCTATTACAATATTTAAGCCGTGTATAAGATACCGCTACGCCAATGAAATGGTGGCTCTCCAAAATCTATTGTCGCAGCATTGGCATGATGTAGAGGAGAGTGAATAGGCTGATATCCAAACCATCTTAATTCCATTTAGAATGGATGTTTATCGAATGCAAATTGAAGGGAGATGCTTTGAATAAAAACATGGTGAATGAAAAGGGTTTCCAATATATTCTAGCAAGACAATTGGATTGATGCTAGCGTAGTGTTCTTTCTAAACGAGATTGAAGACGAAAATAAGTGAAATGTTGCCTCTTTGGCACAGCAGTGAGTGATCATGAATTAAAAAGTTTTATTAATTGCTGTAGATAATTTGTGTGTAATAAAGATATGGTTTCGAATGCAACAGGTAATTCAATTCCTTACACAATTGGATACATTGCAAGTGTGCTTGAGTAGGGAATGCGTAACAGAATTGTTAGTTTTTGATAGAACCACATCAAGTTTAGAAGTCATTCAATAGGTTCTCTTGAGCTCAACAGATGAAATAAAGTTAAGCCATTAATCGATCAACGTGTACTGCTCAAAATGAAAAGCAACTTATCGAATTCTTTTCTTTAACGTTAATTTGGATAAATTAATGTTTCATTATGAAGTTGCGCGGGAATTGCTGTCAGGCAGGATCCATAATTTTAAACAATTGTGAGGTGAGAATACTTTTTCCGGAATTGCATTCTGAAAGCCCTCGTACCACAAGAATATAAATATATCTGGCTCTCTTAAAACAAGCCATGGTTCACCAGTTCAATACACATATCGTATTTTCAGTGATTCAAAATGGTTAGTCAGCTTTCTTTAATATAAAAGTCTAAAAATGAAATAAAGATCTACAAATCTCATGTACTTCAAGATCTTGCATAAATTCCGCGATATTTTGTTGGAAGGGGAGAGAGTGAATGAAGATAACACCTGTATTATGAAACATAGGAGAAAGTTCGATGAGACCAATCTCCGTGATTTAGATTTTAATCAAGAATGAGTTCCAATTTCAAACACTAACGAGCTTTTATGGAAATATAAACTTCTATTTAACTCAGGGAAATTTGGAATAAAAATGGAAATATTGTTCTAACCATGATCTAGAACGCGATCTAGTCAATATTGATCTAACCATGATTGCGTATTTGCGATGGCTGCTTTGTTGATATTTTTATTTAAAATTGTTTACCACAATCACGGTTAATTCAAATAATTCGAAGGAGTTTAGTTGCGATGATATGTTTATACTGGACTTCGAAATCAAAAATAAAAAGCTATGTTTAAAGTTATATAGCATTAAATTAATATTAAAATATATAAACGCTCCCTTTGAAATGGTAATAATCATTTATTAATTTATCATCGTAATCAAGAAATATTTTGAAATGGAAAGAGTTTCCTATGATATACTTTACTGTAATTAGTTTCCTGAAAAATCAGATTTAATGTTAATCCAAATTAATTTCTTATAGATTAAATCAGTTTTACCTTATTGTTCAGATTGTTTAAATTTTAAATAAAATTAATGGAAACTCGAACAACGAAAATTCTTACATAAACCATTATTAATGTTGAGACAATTTTAGCAATTCCAGTGACTTTGAAATTCTCAAAATTAACCCGTATTCCTCTTAAGTAATCTTCTTAAAGCGATCCTTGTCATCAACTTTTAAGAAAGCTTCACTCTTCTAATAATTTCGATCTGTTTTACTTAATGTTTCAAATAGCAATCTTAAAGTTCATCGAAATACAATATATCAAGTATCTTGAGCTATATTTTTAAAGAAAAAACTAAATATATTTCTCTTTTCTCATCTATCGACCGTTAAAACATCTCGAAAACATTTGTAACATCAAAAGACTTCAATGAAAAAATACTGTTGATGGTTAAATAGCATACACGACACGATTTAAAATACAAGATAATTCTTAAAATTAATGTTGAATTACATACGCTTAATTTTTGAATTAACATTGAGAATCTATGGAGATAATACAGAAAGAGTGGCGGCATTCTCGAATTTCAATTTTTAGAGGTATTTAACATATTTTCTAATACTAATCCACATTTCAATGCCAAATTATGACTAATAATAAAATCTTATTTTACTGCTTTTTCTACTTTCAATATTGCGTCAATATCAAAGTAAAATTGATCATAAATTTAAATAACCGCAGATGAAGTTAGCGAAAATACAAAAGGACGACGTCGCCAAGAAAAAGAATCGAATAACTTGAAAATTTTGAAATGCATAAACATACAAAACTAATTGATATGAATTAGGAGTAACAAAAGAAATACTAAAAGACTAAGATAATATAAGTTTAGATTTAAGCTATATTATTTCCTAAAATGTAGTTAAGTCATAAATAAGAATGAAAGTAATAGTCTGATGACTTATGACAAATTATGACTTTCAAAATTCAACACCACCGCAGCTACAGATTTGGCGGTTTTTGCGCTAATGCACCAATAAAGATCAAACCAGTTCCGTATCAACGCCACCACAGCTACAGATTTGGCGGTTTTTGCGCTAATGCACCAATAAAGAGCTATCCTATTGATGCTCTTTATTAGAGCATTAGCGCAAAAACCGCCAAATTTGTAGCTGCGGTGGCGTTAATACGCAAGTACCCATAAAACTTAAAATTCAATCAATAAAACTTCCGTTCCTGCAGACGCCTGAAAATATAATGTCCGGTACATAAAAATTAACTTATAAATATACTAAATTGCTAGATCTAAGCATTATTAAAAAAGCTGAATTACCAGTTCAATGTATACGGAGATGAACAATTTGAAGCTGAAAGATAAATATTAACACATAACAATCCATGTTCGCAAAAATGGGAAAATCTGCGACTGTTTTATTGAAATAATTTCCCGATAAATTAAAAAAACAACATCTGGAGCTTTTCTTAAAACAATCTTCTCGGCAAATATTTTATTTCCTAATACAATTTATTTCATAAAGTTAAGATTTTATACCTAATTTAATAAGATATTTGCTTCATTTTTAAAATTTTGTTATTTAAAAGTGAAGAATATTCTGCGGTAAACTGTTCGGAATTTAAAAAAATTAAAACAAATATTGGATTAATGAATTAAACTACAATACTAAAAAGCTCAGATCAAATATTTTTATTTGCCTATATGCTTCCGTTCAAACTGCTAGTCAACAGAATAAAAATAAATATATACAAATAATAATTGCTATAAATAACAAATTTTCCGCATTTCATGAAGTTATGACTTAAATTCTAAATAAGAGATTCAAATTATTATATAACTAAAATATACTTACAAGACTTCCAAGTAACCGCGGGGTTGAAAGCGGAAAACAGTACCATACTCAAGAAGCGTGCTTATATTTCCTGGTCTATGAAATAAGATGCAACCGTTGATGGGATCCAGCCCCCAATCAGACACTTGCCAAATATTGTATCTGACTTGCATCGCGTGGTATAGGACATAACCAACGAGTATTGGGTTTTCTCTGTATAAGATCCAAGAATAAAATCTACACGTAATAGCGAATTCCACCACAAGATTCGAGTCTGTGCAGTATGGATACAAAACGAATATAAGGTTCTCGAATAAAAACATAACATTCTTCTTGCACGTGTTGAGTTTCAGAAGCTTAATTACTTTCAAATATTTTCTCAGCTTCTCCATTTTGTTTTTTGCTGACATAATGGGTTTAATAATGAAGCATTGAAGGTCGCGGGTATATAGACATTCGCAAACAAATATTACTCCCAAGTGAAATGTCTCATATTCTTCATTGTCATCTACGTTAGGTGCAACGTCTCTCAAACTGCCTTCCAAGTTTATTGGTAGATCTAAATGAAGTGTGTACAGAATCTGCCTTCTTGGCTCCATCAACTTTCTACATTGTTCTTCTGTGAAGGGAGTTTTCACTCGAAGTGTATTCTCGCATGCACTTAAGTCCAAATAAGTAAGAGATCTCTGAGCAATGAAACTGTACACAACTACATCGCGAGGTACTTCAAGAGAAATCGTTTCAAATTCTATTTCATCATAAAACTGAACTTCCATTTTCTTGAAAAACACACAAGCGAATATAATCCCAATTAAATTCTGACACTAATTTTATTAATAAATATTAGATGGACTCAATGCAGAATTCAATTCGAATTAAATAAATACTTCTTCCAAACTTTATATCATGCAAAGATCTGCTACCTGAGCTTTCCAATCTATTAATTGATAGAAAGGTTTAATCGCATTTAGGTTAACATTTTGCACTTTCATGGTTGAGTTGTGTTCACTACCGCCCCGTTTTAAAAGGCTACGAAACGTTTTCTGCAAACTTTTGATGGAGCCACAGCAGCAGGATGAGTGATATAGTATTTTGAAAATAGAAGAACTCTTCCCCTTTCGGTAGAAGTGTTAGCAAATCTCTTTTAAAGTTCCAAATCACATAAGATGGCGGAAATGTATTCTCGATAACAGATTTAATGTGTCTCAGAGTCACACATTTCGCATGTTTACTGCGATCGAATTCTAAATCTTGAGCCCTCCTGATACATACATAGATCTTATCATCAATCTGTTCAGTTTTTGTCCTTCCACTGTCCTAGGTATTTACATAACATGAGATTCTTATCAGTTTGAATCTTCTTTTCTTTGTATTATTTTATTTAGATCTTATCATAAACCTTCTTAATTCTTGTTCTTCTATTGTCCATGGTATTTATGTAACATGATATTTTTATTCAGCTTGAATCTTCTTTTCTTTGTATCATTTAACTTAGATCTTACCATCAA
>JAPMOR010112576.1:1134577-1149556 GCA_026543865.1 Argiope aurantia | reverse complement strand
CCATCAATCTTCTCAGTTCTTGTTCTTCCAATGTCCTAGGTATTTCTTTAAGATGAGGTTCTTATTCAGCTTGAATCTTCTTTTCTTTGTATCATTTAACCTAGATCTTACCATCAATCTTCTCAGTTCTTGTTCTTCCAATGTCTTAGGTATTTCTGTAAGATGAGATTCTTATTCAGCTTGAATCTACTTTTCTTTGTATCATTTAATTTAGATCTTACTATCAATCTTCTTAATTGATACTATCTATTGATTACTATTGATTACCTATTACTATCAATCTTCTCAACTCCCTTGGTATTTCTATAAGATGAGATTCTTATTCAAATTTGAGTCGTCTTTTTTGTATTATGATGAAATCTGATAGCGTTTTACATTTGCATGATAGCTGAAAATCCAGGAAATAAATTTATTATCAAGCAAAATATTAAAGCAAAAATATCAATTTAAAAGATCAATTTAACTAAATAATGTCATTAGTAAAGAACAACGTCTAATTACGTTATAATCTATTCGAATATATTAAAATCAAACATGACCAATTTTAATATTTTTTGAGTAAATTTTATGAATATTTCTAAGGATTTATTATATGCAAAGCTTGAATTATTCCTCTACCCGAAATAGTTTTGGATATCTGAGAGCATGAAAATAAAATGTAATCAAACAAAATGTAAAAACAATGACATTTGAAAGGTAAATTTAAATAAATATTGTCACCGGAAGAGAACAATGTTTAATTATGCTTTCATTTATTTGAGTTTTAAGCCAACTATGATTAATTTATATATTTTAATTGCATATTTTGAAGGTATTTTTAAAAGTTTTTTTTATTTCGATAAGACAAAACTCTTGCTGTTCCTCTACTTGGAACTGTATTATGAAACCGGTTGCACTGAGCACTTACTATAATAACTGTTGTTTTTTAGAATGTACAATTTTTTTCCTATTGAAAAGTGACCAGTGGAAGGTCTTAGTATCCAGACTAAAAATGTTATGTATCACTATTGAACAAAATATTAACTAGTGAAATAAAAACTGGGAAGCATGTGAATAAAGAGTTATCTATTAATATAGCTATGATCCTTAGCTGATATGTTTATGTCTTAGCTGATATAGCTATAACCGTAATGGCTTATATGTCTTTCTTCACCTAAATACTTATTTGAGTACCGGCGTATATGCAATTTCCCTTGAGTATAAAAATGAAACCTTGTGAAATCTTTAGCTAAAAAACATGTAAATTTGACTTCAGAAGCCCTTTAAAATAGGATGAAAAGTATGTTCAGAAAGATTCTACTAATTTTGAAGCTTCTGTAAAATAATCCAAACAAAAGAATTCAGTTCAGCTTATTACAAATTAGCAATACTTAAAGAGAAAGGATCAGTTGATAATGACTTAAGGATATGAATGTTCTCTTTCAGTGTAAGGGATAGACGATAGACGATTGCCTGAGTAGGAAAAATTTGATTTGGTTAAAGAAGACAGACATTCCTAGACACCCTCTGAATGCATTATTCAATTTTATGAATTTTAAGTTCTTTATTTATGATATTATTTATCTTGTACTATGAAATTTGTAATGATATTGAAGATTTGATTTTTTAAACTAATGTTCTGATTAAAGAATAATTTTCAGTGGAGGAGGTATGGGGATCAATTTTAAATCATTCTGAAAAAAAATCAGATTGATACTTCTTTGCCATGTTATAACAATGAAATACCCAAAATTACGTAAAACTTTTGAGAAGAGATTGCTTCATATTACGAGACAAAACGGTTAGATTAAGTTTTCAATTAAAGAAAAAAAAAGAGAACAAACAAACAAAAGAAATTTATAAAATTTAAGAGTTTAAATATTCATTCGACGATAACGGTTTGGAAATATTTCTTTGTAGAAAAAAATTGTGCCTTAAAAATATATTTAAACTTTATTTAAATTTTAAAAAACAAAAAAATTTAGAAATTTAAATTTTAGAAAACACGTTACCAAAGACCATTTGAATAAAAGGATAAATTCAACATAACTTAAAATTTGTTCATTTACAAAAATGCTTAACGTATCTAAACCTAACAGACTTCTAAAACACTTTAATAAAATAAAAAAATCAATATAATATTATATTATATATATATACAATATCAAGTTTTCACTATCTGATATACGAATCTTCCTTAACAATCTCATAAAATAAACATAGATTTAAGGGGAAATAATTCACTTTCTCAGAAAACTAATATCTCTTTATCTAATTATTCCAGCTGCAGCAGAGTTACTTACTCCCGAAACAAGGTTAATAAAGTCCACCTTATGAAATTAATATTTAATGTCCGCCCCTCACATGAAGTTGCTCAAGTTTCGGTAGTCGGAAAATCTTAATTCGGGTTACGAGATAAATTTAAGTCAACTAATTATTTTCTGCTTTTTTTGTTATCTACCACTGAAATGGAATAAAATCTAGAATATTAATAGAAAAATATTTCTTTACAGTTTTCACATTATCGAAAAATATTTAAAATTTTTACAGCTCCTCAAAACCGCATTTTAAAATTAAATAAAGCCAAGTTATTGATTAAGTTTGATTACCAATTGACATTTTTCAAAATATTTCATATTATAATTAAATTCAATAGGAATATTCTGTTAAGATATTTTAGTCAGACTTTATATTTTTTTAAAAGATTACTAATTTTTTGAAAGAAATATACATACAAATAAGTAATTATTTTTTATTTTTCATTTGGGAATAAAATCAATTCCTTGGAGAATTCATATCAAGTTATTTTCAATGAATAGCAATAGTTGATAAATTCTCAAAGCATTATTTAAGCTAAATTGTGAGGAGAAAATTAATTTTTTTAAAAATTCAGAATAGATTTTTATATTTATTATTGATTATCTTTGAAAAACGGTTGTGTATAATGTAGAGATGCATATGTAGAAAGCGAAAGTTGCATGAAAAAGCTGAAGAATTTAGTTTTGATCAGAAATATGTCTGAACTAAAGAATGAATTGATGCTTGGCTGTAAACCTCTGTGGATATTTGCTGATGGATTCAAAAATTCTGTCTGATGTCACAGAATTATATACGTATGCATAGATATTTCTTTTAATGCAACTTTGTATGGGTGCCGAAATTGTTCATTTTGTAAAGTTTTTAAGTGCTTGAAGTAATGTATTATCTGACCATATTTTTAAAATTTCATAAAATTCAAAAACTTTTTTTATTATTTTCTGAATTTTTCAAGAAAAATCAAATGAATGCCCTTAATATAGTCAAAAATATTATCAAAGGAAAGATCTATCAGTCAAAGTGTGCTTGCATAAAGTTTATTGTAAAATGATCTGTAGAAAAATTGAATCAATATCATCTAATGGATAGGGAGAGATATTTTGTGAATAATAGAACTAAGTAACAACAAGAAAACAGTGAAATAATTTTCTAAATAAACAAGATGTCAATGTTGTAACTGATTTCTATAGATGTCAATGAATTTTTGAACATCAAAAAATAAATATAATTTCTGTAAGAAACATTTATTTTCCTCTCAAGAATAATAAAATACTTGATCGATTATGTTAATAAATGTTGTTGATTGGAGATGTCTTTTACAATAGATGTTAAATTGTAAAGTACATATGTCTCAAATGTATGATTTTCTAGTATAATGATTATGTCGGCTTGATGGTATAGACCAGGTTTCGGATCCAAATATCAATGCTCAGGAATATATCTTCTACCAAATATCTTCGCATATTCTACAGAGGATCCATCATGCACACGGTGCTAATAATATACAACATATTAAATCCCATAACTGATTTCCGTAGATGACGTTATGTTTTGCAAACTGATTTCGGTTTCTGAGTTTATCCAAAAATCAATATTATTGTTAAATGATACTTCATTTTTCTCAATAGAACAAAAAAGTTTCTAAGGCAATTATAAGAGAAATTTCTGAAAAAACATTTTACAGTGAACATTGAAAGAAATCAAGCATATGTTCTGCATTGGTATGTATAGAATGCAATAATTTCAAAACGTAAAGGGATTATCTTTCTTACCAGATGATGTTAAAAAAAATTATAATAATATTAGGCACAGATAGCATCACACAGTATAATAATAATTATAAAGGAGGAAAATTTAGGTTTGGTAAATAATCATACATACAAGAATAAAAATATTTAAATTAACAAATTCAGTAAGAATATTATTTAATTGATAATAATTAATTAATTAAATAACTACTCTAATGAGTAATTTATTTTTAACAAGTATTCGAGCGAGTTATTACTTGGTTAGTCAAATTAATATCTTTTAATTTCTTATATCTATGGGTTTTACTGATAATTGATTGATAATTAGCCATTATCCTTATTTGGTATACAACCGAAGTTTTTGTTGTTATTATTGTAACGAAACAGAATTTAATAAAACTGTGGATCGTTAAAGTTTCTTATTTCACTGAAATCTATAAATGAATAAATTTTTAAAAAATTTTCTACCTTTTGGAAATTTTTTTCAATTTTTACTTATCGCAGCTGCATTTATTGAGTTTATTAAATTCAACCCAAGAATCTTATGATGATTTATGCATCAGGATTGTTTTTTTATTTCAAAATGCCTCCGTTGATCTCTAGAGTATTGGATTAGATAGATATCTAAAATAATTTTTCACAAGAAATTCCTTTGAGTTTGTGAGAATTTATTTTTCACAGAAAGAATACGAGGAAGGAGAAATGCTGATAGTGATAAGAAATTGACCATTGAATATCATTGAATAAACCACAGCAAAAAAAAAAAAAACTTCTAAAGTAAATAGCAACACAAAAATTGAAGTATAGAAATTTAAAAAAAAAGTTTTATCCATATATATTTGTTTTTTACCATAAATTTTTGCCCCTTAGAATATCCAGCAATAGAGTTTCATATTTTTTTCTCTTTTCCGTATACAAGGAGAAAATGCTAAATCGCCAAGTGGAGATTTTGATAAATCTCTCCTTCTGAGACTTTCTCGAGTCTAAAAAAAACATTCGTCCATCAGTCTTTTCGTGAACACAATAATTCAAAAACTGAGTAAAATAAGTAACTGAAACTTCGTATGTAGTCTATACTCCAATATCTTATATTTACTTTAAAATTTGGATGAAATAAAATAATAAATATAAATTTATACTACCTCTTCAAATGGGTTCCCAGAAGAAATTTTTAACTTAAAAAGGAAATGAATTCGAAGGATAAACACGGACACTAATTAAAAGCAAAGACTCAAAATCCATTCAATATTCTGTATTCCCTTCCAACCGTCCACAAGGACACCTATATTCATCTTGCCCTATTAAAAATAAATTCAGTCATTATGAGTTGAAAGACACTGAAAGCAGGAAAGTAATGATTTCGTTTGGTGATATTAGGGAATAAACAAACTTATTCTTATTAAGAGAAAGCGTTTTATTCTAAAAAATTATAGTATATGCTCCAATTCCTCAGAAAAGATTATTTAATAACTGTTTAAGATTTTAAAATGAATTAATATATAAATTTAGAAAATATATGGGAAATATGTAAAATAATATCAGGTAATAATTATTCTGGTATTTCAATATAATATCTTTCTGAAATCATAACGTGAAATAACTTTAGATAAGAATATCATCCGTTTCATATACTATTTATGTATTAAATTAGTATTAAATAATAATTTTACCTAAATAGATTTCGACATTTCCATAAGATAATAGGTAAATGTTGAAGTACTGCGTAGGAAGGGTCACCTTTTAAAGGGGTATTAATCAATTAATCATTGAATAAAATAACATCATAAAAATAAATCATATAATATACCTTATACAAATATTTTATTTCTGAAAGTATTTTGAATCATAAAATAGTCGTTTTCATTAAAACACATTTGGAATCTTTGTGAACACTTTGTATCCATTTCTCCAAAGTTGCTTCAACATTCTCGTACAAGACTTTGATTCTTTCAGTATTGGGAATCTACATTTGCATATATAGATTTTGATATAGCCCAAAAAATTAAAAATAACACACACAAAATGAAAACATTTGTTGGTAGAGGATGCATGGATACTGTCCCAGCAAGAAATATTCATCTTAGGAAATGTGCCAGAATAATATTTCATGGAAGATCGACTGCAACAACAAAGATTGTGACATATCGTGATAAGCGAGGATAGAACCTGGGACCTTGTGGTTCGCAGTCCAGTAACATGACCATAATACAAAAGCAATTGCTTGGGTAGCGTAGTTGTTAACTGGCTTATAAGCTATTCATCACAGACTCTTCCCTCCAGTGAGTCGAACGATATGACTGTAGGGTGGTGATGTTATTAACTGTTGATTCTATTTGAGTAGCGCCAAGCGTAATAACGAGTTTGTGTGGCTGTTGCTGCGTCAAGTCAGTCTGACGACTTTGGTTGCGGGTAGATGGCGCCACAACAGCTGTACTAAGGTTGAAGGTTCATCGTCCGAGGTCACTAAATGTGGTGGATTGTACTGAGCAAGGACAGAACCTGGGACCTTGTGGTTTGCAGTCCAGTAACATGACCATGATACAAAAGCAATTGCTCAGGTATCGTAATTGTTAACTGGCTTATAAGCTATTCCCCACAAGGTCATTCTTGTTGAAAATATATATCCCTCCTAACTATTACTAATCTCCGAAGTACTCATTTAAAAATGTTTTCGCACCTATTTGGGTCAATTTGAATTAATGAGTATTATGGGCTCATTTTATTTTGGAAAAAAATATATCTCAACATTCCTTACAGTATGAAGTTCGGACATAATAATCTTTATAATTTTGGCGTGTTTCTGCTATAACTTCCGAAAATATTACCGCACAAAAGAGATTTTTACATGAAGTTAAAGATCAAACATTTATCTTTTAAATGAAACCAATGTTTTATTCTTAAAATAAATATTTTATATGATTAATAAATTTATAATTTTATAATTTTATATATTTTATAACATAAATAAAATTTTAATGAATTTTAAAATAAATATTTTAACTATATTTTTCAACAATTGTTTTCGTACAAAATAAAAATAAAATTTCAGCTTCACGAGCACGTTTCGCATTCGTGGGAAAAAATTAGCTTTTTTCAAAGTGTTGCCATCACATTAATTAAAGCTCCAACTAAAAATAAATTAAATCTTTTTGGAAATGAAATCCGCTAAAATATAATTTTCGGCACGTGTCTGTAGGAAATGAAACAAATATGAAATATTACTTTTTCTAAAAAATAAATTCAAAAAAAATTATTTTATGATCTTTTACACTCTATATATTATTAATCCAATAATTCAGTTTTATTTTAAGTTAAGTTTTGTTTAATATGAACAGGATATCCATTCAAATCAGGGCCACACAGCTAATTTGTAAACCTTTAGTAAGACATAGATCTGATAAAATGGTCTAAATGGAAAATAATTATATTTTATGTAACTAGATTCAATAAATGCTCTAATAAATAACGAATTTTTGATTTTACATAAAGCTTCTGCTGTGGAAATCACGAATAATAAAATATTCTTGAAACACTAATATTTTAAATAAAAAGAGTTAATTTCCAATCAACTATATCAATCACTTAAACTGACTGTTTTATGAAAATTTGAATATCACTATTCAATAAAAAAAAAAGGATAATTTTAGATTTTGCATGATCTTTTCAAAGAAAATACGCCAATCAGTGCGCATTTTTCTCAAGATTAATTGTCCTAAAATTATGAAAATGTTGAGTTTTTTTAAATTTTTAACATTCAAAACTTCATAAATAAGTCTTAGTTGATCGTGGAAAATAGAAACATTCATTTATTTAAAATTTGGTGTGTCCAAAATATTTCTCAGAATATGATACCTTACTTCATTAAATTTAGACTTCATAATTTTTGAAATATATTTATAGACCGGATCAAAATATTATTATTGATTTCATTTCAATCCTTTTGAAAGTAAAACTAAAAACTGAATTTTATGCTGAATCTGAGAAATTTTTGTTGAATTATTGTTAGAGATATTACATAAATTATGAACAATATAGTGACATTTTCCTAATATTATGACTATCTGCATGCATTCCTCCATTATCAAAAATATGGAGAATGATCATCATCAGAAAACTCATTGTATTTTATGTGAAAAATAAACTAACTTTTATCTTATCAGCTAGAGAGTACAAAAAAATACATATATTTTAATATAATCAATTTTCTCCTGACTAACTCTTTTTACTATGCATCTAGAACTACTTTTACTTTCATCAATGAATAAGATCAACTTACATTCAAAATTCGAATGAAAGATATAAAGAATGAATAATATATATAAAAAATATTCAGTAATCTTCTCAAAGCTCCTTTGGGAAATTATGTTGATGAACTACATTTATGCGTAAGTGAAATCAAGTTATCAAAATGCTGAAACTTTTCTAAAAGATTTGGAAATGGAATCAGGAAGATTGATTGCCACCAGATTCGAAAGCTGCTAAAATATCCGTCAAATTTTGTGTTTAGGAAGAAAACGATACTATGATCTAATAGAACAAAAATGTTCTTCAATTCATTAAATTTTTTTCTAAATCATTTGTAATCTTTTATTATAAATAGATTTATCGTTATTGGTTCACCATATATTAGGGCTCTTAACGTAATTAATTTTTTTAATAATGATTTATCAATAAATAATTATTATATAAAAAATTTTATATAAAAAATATAAAATATTATTATATAAAAAAACTAAATTAGTAAAATTAGTATTTTTTAATAAAATTCAATAGTAGTAAATTAATGAAATTTCATGCACCGATTAATCCTTTAAATTATATATGTTTAAATTTTGGAACATATATATCGGAGAGAGACATTTGTGAATTTACATTTGCTTATATATGATAATTCTGCAAAAACTGCCTAAATAAATATTGAAGCGTCCTGTGAAATTCTTGCTGTCCTGTGAAAATTCTTGCTAAGCTACCAAATGTTGGATGCAGTCTGTGTAAAGGAAAATTTCCAAAATATGTACTTCATTCTTTTTATTGTACTAAACAGTACAAAATGTGCCCTAGCGCTTCATGGCGGATCTGGAAGGACGTGATACTGAGTCTTGCGGACTGCTGTTACCTTCGAGTGTTTGGTATATCATCCCACTTGAGCTCAGGGAATACAAAAAGGGGAGATGGACAATAGAAAATGATGTACTAGATTTTCTAGGTACATAAGGAAATTGAAGGGAGAAAACTCTTACTGGTTTAATAATACAGCATGATTTGATTAAAGGTACCAAATGAATGCATATCCTAAAAATTTGTACAAAAGTTATTGGCCATATTTGAGAGGACAATTCACCCTTTACAGATTATTAAAGTTAAATTATTATTACAGAGTAGTATAGATTATTATTACAGATTAGTATAGATTATTATTGCAGACTAGTACAGATTATTATTACAGACTAGTAGAAAGCAAATGTGAAAAATGGTGAAATCTTACTAAGCGTTCAAAATATGAAATATCAATAAAATAGCCACTTACGCTATTTGTTAAACTGTTAAAATTGGAAACTTTCTGCAGTATTAATTTTAATAAGATACCAAGCGAATTAATATCAATGACTATCTTCCAATCCGATGCCCAATAATTTTTTAAATGTTGCTAACAGTTGGAAGAGATTCATTTCCTATTGAACATTTAATGGAACTAATTTTCCTTCTGATTTCCGTTCAAATTTAAAGACATTTGAGGACTAACATATTTAAATACTCTTTCCAATTTGAATGGAATTCATTTCATATTATTTGTTGTTCTCTACATGCAAAGTTGGCTTTTGGATGTATTCAATTTAGGCACTGTGTATTCAAGTATAAGGAAATTAGTAGAATTATAAAAATATTTATCTCCAAGTTAATCAGAAGAACTAAATTATGAATTCGTTTCAAAATTGCATATTAACGTAAAATTACCTTTATTTTAATTTTTCATTTATTTATTTATATTTATTTATCATGCTATTTTTTATTTATTTTTGAAAAGTTTTCACCATTTTAAACTCCCTTTCACAGTATAGATCATACTATGCCTCCTTTCGGCTCTATACCATCGTAAAAATGGACTAATCATTATCCTTTATACTTTAAAATTTAGTTATAATATATATAGCATTAAGGAGAGTTTCGATTTGAGTATCGTTTTTGAAACAGCAAAATGACAGCCCCATGTAACACTGTACGAATTTAAATATCAATTCAAATATTACATTTCGTTGTAGAAATAACTTGTTCAAAAGCAAAATTGCAATACATCGTTTGCTGCCGTATTAGTTTCCTTCACAATAGCTTGTAGCGTTAATTATTTTTCAGAAAATTAGTTCTTATAGAAATTGACAAAAGCTAACTTACGTATATTTTATATATAAATAACTAAACTAAATTTTATATTGGAACAGTTAGGTAAGTTTCTGCAATATTTAGAATTTTAAAGATCAAAGTCAGCTAAACTCACTTAAAATATCCAAGTTTATCCAAAAGTGAAGTTTCAGATTAGATAAGTGTATTTGAATATTTATTCCCATCGGCAACATAAACTGCTCCACTTTTCCTTCCAAATAGTTAATGCTGCAGATAAGGCGGTAAAAAGCAATAATCTGCCTACTTCTAACGATTAAAAGCTGCAAATTTGGCTAAAATTTCAGATATTTTTTCCTGGATTTTTCAGAAAATATGTGGAATACGTTTAGATCGCTTAATTTCCTGCAAATATCTTCTGCGCCTGTTTATATATAAAGATGGAATTAACGTACTTCGAATTATGAGGTATCGTAAATTGAGTTTGTTGTATATGATCATGTGGTTTAGCTAATTACTAAATTAACAATATATTTAGCTAACTATTTATCTGATGAAATATTTCTTTTAATTTAAATATATTGAGAATCAATTCTAATCGTGGACCAATAACTAGATTCAAAACTTCATATTGTTCCATTTGGGAAAAAAAATATTGCAAATACCATAAAGCGCCATATTTATTTTCTATTTACTTGAATTAAAAAATTGTTAACTGAAAAAAATATAAAATTTGCATTTCTATTAAATAGCATGGTCTTATGAATCAGATGTAGTAAAATATTCTTGATACCCTAACATTTTAATAAAAATAAATATAAAACTGTACCACTCTTTTGAGCCCAAAATGTGACTATGAAATTTTGAATATCACAATTTTAGACCATTTCAATATATTTCTCAAGGGAAAAAAAATCCAGTCGAAGGGATTCGTTTTCTCAATGCCTTTATTAGTTGATCTAAACAAATTAAATTAAGTTTAGATAGAAAAAAATGGATCTTTCCTTTTACAGTTAAAAATTTTTTGGCCCCGAAATTTGTTTAACTTATTAGTGCAAACGCTGGGGGGGGGGGGGCACTTCGAAATGAGGATGAGATGCTTCCGGTATGGTTGTTGTATCTTCCCACCCTGGTGGGTACATAAATAGGTAGAGGATCTGGCTCCGCCCATCGATGACGGGACTTACTACCATCGGAAAGGGTTGTACTGTGGCCGGTGATCGCCCTTGGGAATCAATCACAGTTCCTGCCAATGTTGCTGTTGCGGTGGTCCGGTCATTCAAAATTCTTTATCCGTGTGCCTTCGGGCGGGTCGAAGAGTCATTGATATGAATTAACTAATTACTGCTACATAAAAGTTTAGATTTCTTTATTTTTCAGTAGTTCATTTATTGACAGAAGCAATATAATCTATGATTATTTATCTTATTTAAAGCAGTTTTCTAACTGGAATTAAATGCCTATCTTTAAATGTTTAGAATTTAATAATGAGAGCATAACTACACCACAATCCATAATGTTGTTGACAGATCAACAGGCATCTATATTAAGTTTCTCTTTTAAAAACTAAAATTTTTTTCCACTCACTGAAATATTCGAATAGATAAAAATGTTTTTAACAAATTGAAATTTTTTTCTGAGTTGTAAATATTCTAATATTATGAAATTTCTCTCTTTAAGTTAATGATATATAACGAAAATATAATTCGCGCTAATGCCTATTATTCAGCAACGAAGAAAATGAATAATATCTCTCTACAAATTAAAAGCGTTTTTTTTATTACTATCATGTATACGAAATATAAAAATAGTATTATAGTCGTCAAAAATAAGAACTCCAGATTTTGATGAATGTCGTTTTGTTAGACCTCCCAGTTCGAAAAACACATTATTAGAAAATGTCTGTCATTCCATCTGGCCAAACTCTCCTTGCTGTCGCTGTGGGGATCCCCAATTCACTATGCCAGTGAATGCCTACTGATTCTCTCATGGCACATGAGAAAGCCAGAAACAAGTCTCGAGGAAGAATGGTACAGGAGAGTTACATCGAATACCTTTTCACGCGGCAACATTCACTCCATAGTAAACCATATTCATACATACCAAGACCTCTTCAAGACTACACAATAGAGGAGACCAAAATGCCACTTGTCAAAATCAGCCGAAATTATAACTTCAAGAGTTCTCAAAAGTGCAGTTCTCACGAAGGAAATCAAAACCACAGGACCCACGTCTGTTGATCGTCTGTAGGTCTGTATTTTCAGACATATGTAACGCGATAAGTCAAAAATGCAATTACTTAACTATATATTTAAAATATATCAATTCCATTTAACTGCATGCCAAAGTTTTTCCAGAATAGCCAAAACCCCGCCAAGGACCACATGATAGATTCAGTAAAAATGCCAAATTCACGCCAAAAGTTAATATTTCTTAACAATTGTATGCCAATGCCATGTTTTTGGGATAACACCTTTATCAGATAGTATGAAAGAAAGTTTGGGGGGACATTCCATCTTGATTTTTACTTCTAAAATTAATATTGAATTATGTGAAATATATATAGTACAATATACACAGGTGCAAATATTTATTGTTTAGTTGTTGTTTTTTTAATTGGAAAGAACGTAACTGCAGAAACAGATTAAACTACATCTATGGTATCCCAACTGCCGAATTATTATACATTTGCTATACATTATGTTGTACATTTTGATTCATATTTTTACTTGCAATTGTTGGTCGGGATAGCCTGATTAGTAGGACATTCGATACACATTCCTTGCGTTGTGAGTTCAAACACCGCCGACCGAAGATTCTTCATGTATGTGGTGGCTAGTGCACTCATAAATATGTCGTGGTCACAAGGTCCTCCATGTCGAAAGTAATACCACTGGAGGTACTGTTCAGACATGATCGTTCTCTGATTCAAGGCAAAATTACGGCTTGTGGATTAGTGAATGAAATGTATGAATGAAGTCCGTCCCGTAAAAAAGGATGTGACGCGTGGGTAGCTAAGTTGTATTCTTGGCCCTAGATTGCCCTACTGAAAAATAAGAGACGCTCTCTCGGCTACAAATCGCTGGCTTGCCTACGACAAGTGCCATCATAAATAACAACAATTTATAATCGTTTTTTTTATAATTTTGAAAATGCTTTATTTAACATTTCTTAATTATTTTATTTCATAAACACAGGGTATTCGAGATCCTTAGTTACATCTTAGATAGTAGTTACATCCTTATTTCTGAGATCACATAATAATAATAAAAATGATGGAAAGATGGCTAAAATTAGTTGAATTTTGATCAGTAAAATTTTTTTTAACGTTTTCATACCGTTATATCAATTTCGATTCATTGTTTCTACAAAAGTTAGGATTATGTTCTAATTAAAATCCGGCTCTTCATTAAGAATAAAATGATGTGATTCAAAATGAAAGTATATTATTAATGAACACTAAATATTTTAGTATTTGATTCATAAAGGCTGATTTGTAGGGCATTCTATTTTTAATTTCCTGAATGTATTCTAGGTATAGAAAACTAAATGCTGGTAATTTTAAGTTTATCTTACGCAGTGGTCTATTTAATGTGTTATTATATTAAACTATGTTAAATGTTATGTAAATTGTATTTTAAAATGTAATTTGATGGATAATTATATGACAGGGAGCTTTGAAAATTGTTGAGATCTTGATATTTGTAGAAGACATATTGCTTGTTCCTTACCTTACATATTCTTTCGAAGTCAGTGAGAAACCATGTGATATTTCGGGTATGGGTAAATGTGATATCAAAGTCAATGAGCTTTATAATAATTATTGCGCTTAACGTTTTCCTAAGAAACTGTTCAATTCCGTCACTAATATACCTTTAATTTTTATATATATAGTTCTTCTCAGCCTTATACAGATTTCTCTCGAATGCTTTCAGATAAGAGATCTGAAAATTAAGTCTCTGATTTTGACAAAAATTCTTGTCTACAACTGTATCTAAAATTTCTGAATTCTCTTACAATAATCTTTAATGCACTTTCAACTATATTCATTGTCGTTTCAAAAAATGCGTCTTTCATCAGCCATATATTACATTAAGCCAAATAAAGTCCATAAGCGGGCATCAAGAGTGTATAAAACATTTTATTAGTTTCGGAATTAATATGCAGAGTAGGAAACAAAGTAAAGAGGAATTGAACTTTTAGTTCGAAAAATTATAGCGTGATAATGTTTATACTTGATTCCTCAATAAATTCGTCATTTTTTAAAAAAATTATTCTTCATTTTAAGTTATAAGAACTTGCACATACCGCTACAACAAGAATGAGCTTAAATTTAATTACAAAAACAATAAATTAATGTTGTAAAATAAATGAAAAAATACTTTTGAAAATTCATTGAAATTGTATGAATTGTCATATAATTTAGATGAAATACATTTTGAAAGAAACAGATGTAAATTAAAAAGGTTTTTAATAATTTTTTGTGAAATAATATGCCATTATAGTTAAACCTGTAACTAATACAATCCACAGCTCCAATGTGCATTAGTTTTGCATATTTATAATCAGCATAATCTAATTTATATATGAACTTATATAT
>JAPMOR010112576.1:1119129-1134177 GCA_026543865.1 Argiope aurantia | reverse complement strand
GGTTTGCAATAACAAAAATTCCTATATTGAAGCATCAAATAACCTTATTAAAAATTTAATTAAAAATGAAATTCCTAAAAATTACTGTAATGTCAACTTTTTAATTAAACAAGGCATGGTTTGGGATTAATCCTTTACTTAAAATAAAAATAGAACTTTCCTTGCATATTAGATCACTCAATAGATGGCGCTGGGAGACTACAATTATTATTTACCTTTAATACGTTAGCTTTGTGTTTTAAAAAAGCGGGAATCACAATCGATAGCTTAAAATTTCCTTGCTGCTGGTGGTATGTTCTTTCCTTTTTGTTTTTTCTTTAATTGTTTAAGTGTTTTTAGTGTTTATTGTTATTTTGTTATTGCATTTTTACTTATTAGTGGTTATTTTCTTCTAATTTGTTGTTTTGTGTTGTCCTTTCTGTTTAAATGGCATATCTCTTAGGCCTTATTTCAGGGAATTTTTGGGTCACGAGGAATTATTATTAGACATTCTTGTCTGCATTCCCTCACAGAAAAAATCGCTTTTTTTTTTAATCCCTGCCTGAGGGTGACCCTTGAAAAAGTTTTCAGGCTGGATTCTTTTTTTATTTGGTTTATTTGATTTTCCTATTAACTTGATTTTAATATGCATATTTATAATCAGCATATAATTTATTATACTTTTGTATCAATTCCTCTGTGTTTTAGAAGTAGCTCCATTTGCGCTCTCTAAATACCATGAAGTGTTTCCTTTTTGGGTTATAGTTTGAATAAGAAATAATTTTTAGTTTCGATTCCGAAACTATATATATATATATATATATATATATATATATAAATATATATATATATATATATATATTTGATTTATAATCCACAAATATGCAGTTTGCTATTTTAATAAAAAGATTTCTTAAAACAATGGAAGTTTATTCTAATTATGTTACGTAATTATAAATTAATGATAATAAACAGATTTCCTAGAACTAAAAGATTATTTTCTCAATATTTTTTTTATCTGGATGCATCATCTTATGAATCAAAATAGGAAACCTTTTGATTTAAAAGCAGAACATTCTTTCAATTGATCTATTTCTTAATTACACATTTAATGTCGTAATACAAGGGAAATTTGTAAGTATGCAGTAAAGTATTGATCAAAGAATAATATCTCCAAGGCACCTGGGTTTTCTCGTCTTTACAGAATGGATCTGCTAACATGTCGACATCTCGATCACGATCATCAATTATAGCTGTCACCGGAAAGATGACAGTATTTTTATAGTCTGATGGTCAAGTGTCTTTTCTTGCAACATTTAATGATTACTGAATCAAAACGATACTTATTCTTTTATTCAAATTAGCTGGGTACGATTTATCAAATAAATGATTAAAAGGTTTTTTCCTCCATAACTTTTTTCTTTCTATAAGTTTCTTTTCAATAAATAACTCAAGTTGACAATAAATATCAAAATCTTATAGGTTTATTATATGCAGCATTAACTATCAAATTCGATTAAGCAGTACTTTTCCTACACAATATTAAAATTGTATAAATAAGATAAGTTTCGTAAGCACCAAAAGCAAAAGAAGATTATTTTTATCATATATTGTACTTTGGATTTCTTAATATTAAACATTTATCATCTTTTTATAAGATGCTAGAATGTTAGAAATAATTAGATAATCGATATAAAGATTGAGATTGTGAGGTTGAGATTGATTGTGAAATTGAGGTTTAAAGACAGCATTGAAAACTAGATATTGTAAATAAAATAATATTTATTATGAATTTCCTTTAATTCAAAATGGAAAAGTATTTTATGCACAAATTCATGCTAAAATCATTAATCATTACTTCTGGAAAAAATAAACGTAGGAAATTTATAAATAGCAATGTTAAAAATCAAGATATCGTTCTTCTAATTAAGTTATTTTTTAAGAAATAACTCCAATTGATAGCCAACCAATCAACCTTAATTACTAAAAAGTAAAATTAATTAATGTGAATTCATTTTATAAATATTATTAAGTATTTTATTTCTTTTTATTCTCGTGTGCACTTTCTTTTCACTCTCGTAGAAAATTCGATGCAATTAATCCCATAATGATTAATTGAATAAGTTCTAATAAATGTAGAAAATGGGTTTTTTTTTTTGCTTATGATCAACTTAAATTATTTTATATGACTTTGAAATGTTTTAATAAAATTTAGTGACATTTACTTTTAATATATCAGAATAATGAAAATTAGTTAAGAGCTCATATTGTCAAACTTATTAATATTGTATCAGTCAAACCACACTTACTGAAACAGTTATAATTGTCTTCCAGAAATTAATATATTTGAATAGGAAATATTTATTTCACCTCTGAAGACGTTTCAGAACGGGAATCCTTTTTTAAGAAACTATAGATACATTAGAAAAAAAAATTATAATTCAAAATAAGTAAGTTAACTAGAATTAAATTAAGAACTTATAGATAAAGTAAAGAGAAATATCTTTTCTCTCAAAACAATCATTTTATTTTATTTTATTTCAAGTTTAAATTGTTTTAAGAGAGTTGCTTAGATGCAGATCAGCAAAATTAAAAATATATATATTCTGAAATTTTTATATAATTTTTTTTGTCTTTAATAAGATTTTCTATTTTTCAATGTGTTTTTTGTAATATTTATTATTGCGCTTTCAACACATTGTGAGTTTGTTTTTTTTATTTCTGTATAGTATAGAAAAGAACTCGGATATGTATAAAATTAATTGTTCAAAACCTTTTATTTTTTTTATCAAACTCTGTTTCCTCTCAATAAATGTTTAATTATGCATTCGAGAAGCATATTAAATAAATGGTCAAAAAAATCATAAATAATGGTAGTACTATAATATTACCTCTGAATTATAAGGATGATGTTTGCGTGTTACGTGCGTTTGTATACTAAATTGTCTTTGATTTATTTTTCTTGTGCTGTACCAGTTGCAAACATTATGCTTACTAACAACATTGTGGATTGGAATGGAATCCTTTTGACCAATTGCGACTTCAATCATCTTGAAACGTTAACAAAAACTTACTATATTAATTTTTTTTTGTCAAATCAATGTATACGATACCCTGTGAATTTAAAGGAAGTGAGAATTTTCCCAGTAGAAAACCAACTATTTGTCTTTATTGGAGAATTTTTTTTAAGTTCCTCACAGCTATTACTAAATATCTTCTGAAATTTCCATGAATCAGCTCATACACGGATGCCATTACTGAAAGAGGCATTTTATCTATACCAAATTTCAAAATGTTTAACATTTTTGTTCATATTATTTGCAAGGAAAATTGTATTCTTTCTTTGTTATGGAAAATAAATAAATGAAATGAAAATTAAAACGACGCAAAATGATTATTTACACCTTAAATAATTCATCAGAGCCACAATAAAACATATATTAAATCTGACTTTCATTATTAGGCTATTAAAAGTTTGAGCCGCTATTCCGTTATATTATATCAAGCTATTAAAAAATCTTTCACAATTAATTTATTCTTTTATTTTTTCAAATACTGGTTCACTAGAGCAGTTTAAGATATTTCACCTTTAATTTGTCGTTCACATTTCAAAATTCTTTCTCTCTCAGAGACATTTCTTTCAAATTGTTTCAAGCTGAGATAAAAGGACAGGAAAATTATTTTTAACCACTTCTTTCGACAAGGATTCTTAGATAAGCATGATTTATCGGTATCTCTTCCTATAATTTCTGAAGAATTATGTTAAAAACAATTTTCACTGTATCCACCTTTTTTTAGTCAAATGTTTTAATCATTAATCTATGTATATCTAGACAAATGTCTTAAAATGTGTCATTTTTCCGGTTATTGAACAATTTCAATAAATAATGGAACGTGGTTGTCGAAAGATGTGTGATAAATAACATATTTCAATGACATGTGCACTTGAAACATTAATTCGTTGAGATTTATTTTTCAACTTTAAATAAATTACGTTTTAGGAACTAGATTGTGTAAATGACCTTAAATGTGTAATATTATGTACTAGCCACATTTGGCGAACAGCCGGTTCGCCAATCTTAATGCACGTTAAAATTTTAATAATTAAATATTTTATATAACTCCTATTTCAATTGCTTCTTCATTAAAATATTTTAAAACTTCAAATTTTAATAGTCATATAGTTCACTCATAATATTATAAAGGCTTTCAGCCATAACGTAATCTGTATCTCTCTAATTTTCTGTTAGCTCCCATAGAATTTATGCTTTAAATTAAAGTAGAAATTATTAAGCTGCAATTAATATAATAATATATTTTTTTTACTGAAACGAAGCATTTTTTTAAATATGAGTCTGGAAACAGAGCCGCTGACTGTTTAACCTTATGGGCACTAAAGAATATTTTTCTTAATTTATATAATATCTCAAGATGTTTTCAACAAAATTTTCTCAGATCCATCATGAACAGATCTATTAATTAACAATGCTTGGTTTTAAATGCATCAAACACTAAAAAATATAAACAGAATCGTTTGAAATCATAAAGCTGAGATACTGATAAAGGGATTGCAACCCTACTTTGGAGTAGAACTAGATGAAATCACGTGACCTTGGGACAAAATTTGTGTTCGCTGTAACCACATTCTCCGTTACCCATTATATTTCAATGGCAGATTTTTTCTCGCTTTTAACTGTTGGATTTTAAAGCTTATTTAAGCTATGGTTAACTATTGCTGTGCAATTGGATGCAAAGAAAACGCTGATAAGGATAGTCATGTATGATTTCACAGGTATGTATAATAAACGTATTCTGTTTATATCCATTGTAAGTCAATTTAAAATTTCGTAACCTCCATCACTCAGTGATTTTGGTGTTATAACTGCATAATATTTCACAGTTTCGTTTAGTTATTGCATTAAATTTATTTAATTTGTTATTAAGCTTCATTTCAACTGATGTAACTGCATTAAATTTTGTTGCTTTCTTTATTTTAATCTCGAATGTGTTGCAAGTGCTTGTCTGCAAGCTTAGCGTGATTTTTTCTCGCAAATACAAGTGTTTACATAAACATTATTGACCGATTAATAAATGTGTATTTATTTTAGTGCAAATAAAGTTCCTTATTATTTCCAATATGTTGTTTCTTTTTTACCATAAATATTCGAATCGTATTATACCGTGAAAGATATTAAATCATCATTGTGAATGAAATAGTAAAACTAAAACGTATGTTTTATCGAAAATGTTATATAGCAAAATTTCATAATTGTGATAGAAGTAATTGCATGTTTTTATAAATTTTAATTAAGATCTAAAAAAAACTAGTGGATATTCTCAAAATAAACTATTAAAGAAAGAAATACTATCTTTGCAGATAAAAATTTTGCCTGAATGTTAACATTTATTAATAACTTGCGATATGCACATACCCTAAAATCACAGTTTTCGTAAAAATTGCGAATTTCCTTATTATTTTGTATTAAATCAACACATTTAAGATTCCAAAAATTAATTTTGTTTCTGCGGTAGTTAGAAGCAAAGTTACCGCCAAAACTATAAACCAGAAGCGAAATATTTAAAACTGATATTAACAAGGAGAAGACACAAGGTTTAAAATTGTGTTCGGAATGAGATTTTGTATAATGATAGTATACATTTAGAATGTTTATTAATGAAAATGTTGACTCAATAGTCAACCTTAAAACTTTCAAATTAGCTTATATATTAATAATGTGTTACCCAAACGAGTGGTTCGATTCTGGGCTAGTTTTTTCTTTCTATATTATTTCAAAATAATTTTACAGTTATAATTAATATCTTTTTTATTTTTTATGCAAAAATAAATATTATTCAGAAAAAAAGACTTGGGTCACTTTTATAATCTTCTTTTTTTATATGTATGAGATAATGATAAAAGTACGTAATGTAATGTAAGTAATGTAAAATTAAGTAAAGTAACTGTAAAAGTATGTAATGTAAAATTAAAAGATGTTCTTAAGTAAAGAAAAGAAATAAAAAGTTTACTTAAAGACGAAAAATGATCACTTTTAATTAATGCACAAAAACAAAGTAAAAAACTAAACATAATTTAAATCAACAAACTCGGCTACTGCTGTAAAAAAGAAAATACTATTTTCGAAACCAGTTTGCTTAATTTTCGAAGAATATATATATATATATATATATATATATAAATTATTTAGGAAATACTAACCGGAAATGAAAACTGACCGGACCCAATACCGGGAAGCAAAATATTGCGCGGCAGTTTTTGAATATGCCAAGATTTGCGATATGGCGCCAAAAATGATATTCTAAAGGTCAGATTTCTCCTAAGTCACGTGACTCATGTTGCGTGCACTTGTTTAGACAAGAAACAAGCGACTAGCTTCCTCCATTTATATATCAGCTCTATGTTTGAAATAATCTGTCGAAAACGTATTAACCCAGCAGGACGCGCGCTGTGAAACGCAACACGAGGACGCGCATGGGGTATCAGCACACCCCAGTCATAATAAATGGCATAAGACGAAAGAAATCAATGAAATTCTATAAATTAATGAATTTTATAGTAATTTTACCCTTTTTCTTTAAAAAAGAATAACTGAAAAAATGTTTCATGTAAAAAAAAAATACACTCAACTTTTTTTTTCTTGTTAAAGGGACTTTTAATGATATCGACTCTAATGATTTTTTTTCTTTTTTGCTTATAATTTTCACTATAATAGAAACTTACGCATTATTGTGTATAAAAAGAGTGACATTTATTAAATTTTCAAACTTATTAGGGTATACATGGATCAGAAACATTAGATTGTTTGCAGTTTGTACATACCTCTTCAATTACTGAATGTTCTTGATATATATTTTTTTCACACTTCAAACACGTAGTTTTTGATTTCTTGTCCTTTTCTTCTGGACACAAGTAGCATCTACGGTAGCTTAATTTTTGATTTTTTGCTTGTGGTTCATCCAGAAACTCTTGTTGTTTTTGCCTTGATTTCATATGAGGTTCTAAAAGTGAAAACGCTAAATCCTTCAAGAAATGCCTCCTGTTTCTGAATTTTTCAGTTGGGGTTTTGGCCGATAACAGCAAGATCCTTGAATTTATTCTCATAATGATCAGAAGTGGAAAGAATATCACTATAGGCCACCGGTTAGATATTCTAGCAACAGAGTAAGATCCTCCCATTTCATCGACAACATCTACTGCTCCTTTCGTCATGTTATAGAATGTTATTACCTCCTGTTCTTTTAAATCTCCTGTACTTTCGTCAATGCGATTATCATTATGCATGGTTGACAGAAGATTAATATAATTGTTCTTTCTCGTCATGTAAGAAAGAATCATTATATTCTTTTGAAACCCGAAGAGAGTTGTATGTGCTTCTCTATTTTTATGCGTTGCAAATTCAGGTGGGATAACTTTTCTATTCTTACGTATTGTTCCAACAATAGAAATTTTTTGTTTTTGTAAAAATTCGGCTAATTCATAACTGGTATACCAATTATCTGTAGTGGCATTTCTTCCAGAATTGTATAATGGAGCTAGCAAGCGTTTAGCTATTTCACAGGAACTGTTATCTGTCTGGTAAGGGCCATCTGGCTGCTTACCTGCATATATTTCCATGTTGTACGTGTAAAATGTCCTAGAATCGACCAAAGCAAATATCTTCAAACCATATCTTGCTGGTTTCTTTGGCATATAATGTCTAAAGGAGCATCTGCCTCGAAATGACTCTAGTTTTTCATCTGATGTTACGTATTCACCTACATGATATAACTTCTGACAGTTCCTGATAAAATGTTCAAACAAGTTTTTTACTGGATCTAATTTATCAACCCTTCGTCTGTCATTCCGAGTTTTGATATCATCAAATCGCAAGACACAAAGTATAAAAAGAAATCGCTTATAGTTCATAGTTTTACGGAAAATATCTAATCCTGTGCCATCTGTCGCCCATAAGTTCACATGAGAAGATTTGTGCAATCCAGCTATATATAATAGTCCTATAAAAGCGCAAATTTCTTCTTTTACTAAAGGTTTTGCATCTCTTTCTCTTTTGAAATTACAATAAATACTTTCTACATAAGTATTAGTGCATTTCACAATCATTTCTATTTTTGAATCATCAAATATTAGTCTCCAAGCATCGATAGGCGAAGTAACATGTTTAGAAAATTGCGTATTGCCAGGCAGTTGTTTGATTATATTTTGTTCAGGTATGCGTTTCTGCTTTCTGAAAGCTTCTTTCTGCCACTTTGTAGTTTTATCTTTTCCGACAAAAAAGCTAGTTTGTTCTCAAACTTCATCATCTGAAGATCTGCGTTCTTCCTCCGACTCAGACTGGTGTTCGCTGAAAACGTCTGCATTATCTGAATCCTCTGTTTCTTCTTCATCTGAGGAAACCTCTTCTAATAACTTCCGAAGTCTTTCCATTTCTTCATCATAAGTCAAACGAGGAAACGACTACAGGAAGCCATGCTATCGTACGGGATGTCAGCACACCCCAGTTCGATCTAAAAGTCTAAAAATAGTTCCCAATTTGCTATTTACTTAAACTATCTGTGGAATGTGACCTTGGAAACAGGTACTGATAGACCCAACCACTTCGGTTCATGGGGAGGGATGGTAGAAAAATATTTTCAGGCGTAGGGTATCAAAACACCCAGCGCGCGTCCTGCCGGGTTAAGCTTTCAAAACCAAGTCCGTATCCGTCGAAAATAGTTGTCAACAATCAGAACACAATGCGCATGGGTAAATTTTCAACGCCAATTATGGTAACGCAAATGCGTAAATTTTCTACTCCATTTGGGGTAAAGCTATGCAGATTAGAGATTTTTAATTTCCTTTATTCTGTTTTATTTTTATTCAAAAGTACTTCAGAATGAATCTGAAAGATCGATTAATTAACAATGTTTAATTTTAAATGCCTCAAACATTAAGAAAATAAACAGAATCGTTTGAAATAAGTGGCTGAAAGTTTGTTAAGCCTATCCTCTTTAGCGTGGGGAAAACTCTGAAGCCTTACTCATTTGGCTGTGGGGAAATGAAAATATTTTTTTGGCGGGAAAGGTAGTTCTTAATTAATAATTAAAATTCTAATTAAAAATTCAAAAAACGGAACACCAGGTACGCATTCCCGCTTTTCAAGATATGCACGTACCGAATTTGGTAGCTGTAGGTCAAACGGTCTGGCCTGTAGAGCGCCAACACACACACATTGAGCTTTATATAAGCATAGATAACAAATATTGGAAATATTATATTAATATTGTTTTTCTTTTATTAATAGGATTTTGTATTGTGAGATCATCTTTTTGATGGACTAACTTTTTTCCTTGCATATGTAAATGCATAAAATGAATTTAATGTTTACAATTTTTTCAGATAGTGAAAATAACTGAATAATGATATGATATAAAAAATAAAAAGAGAAAGTATTACCTATTTCTATTTCAATAGATATTCTTGAGCTTGACGTTATTTAATAAATATAATATTTAGTATTATTAATAGAAATTAGTTAGATCGTTTGCTGATTGCTTTCTATTATAATTTCCAAAGAAGAATTTTAATCATTATATTATTGGCATTATATGGTTATCAAATAATTTTATCCGCGTGAAAGTGAAGTATATATTTAACAGTTTCATAGTTCGGTTTTAAAATATTGTTATTATGGAAACTCATTAAATTGAAATTTATAAATTATGAATATTAGAAAAACAAAAACAGAAAATTATCTATGCACTTTATTGATTTTAAGACATTTTCTGAATTATAAAAAGACTGTAGATCTCCTTTGAGCAAGTGTATGATAAAAAAAATTACATAAAATGTCCAGACTTATGTAAACACATTATCTGTAACATCTTATTGAAACTATAACACTCATATAATATCAAATGCTGTTAGCATTATTTTATTTCACAGGAAATTTTTTCATTACCATTTTCATCACTTACAGCAATATCTTCATTGCATTTCATAACATTCTACAATATACTGTATTCTTTTGGATATTCAACAATCACAATGCCTTCATAAACGTATGATGAATTGGAAAGATCCTTTTTTTTTCCCTTAAATCGTTGTAATATTTTTCTGATGATGCTATTATTTTTACCATAACCGATTTAGAGGATTTTGTTGAATCTTCGATAAATAAGAAGTAGAAAAATATGCAAAAAAAGTAAGAAAGAAGAAAAGGAGGCAATCCAAAAACTTCATTATATAGAAATAATTGTTTGTAATATGGAGAGTAAATATAAATGATTTTCAAAATCTTAGTGCTTTAAATACAAACTTCATGAAATGGAAACTACTATATTTTGAAATATTTGATTTCGACTTTTGCTGTGTTGAATTGTGGAAACGTATTATATGGTTATCTTATCCACACTCGATAGTGATCCTCTGTTCCCCGAAGATATATGGAATACACAATTTCTTCCAAATAAATTTTTAATATTATTTCCGTATGCATGTCATTTTATGTATATATATAGTTTTCATAAAGAAATTTAAGTTGCAAATGAAGAACTAGTCACAGTTTTGTGATATAAAAATTAAATGCATATTCTGCCATAATAAATACCATTTAGACCTTGTGTTATTATGGATAATAAAGCAGGTTACAAAAGCTTTTGTTCATTCTCTAATGCATAAAAGTTTTGAAAGTACATATTTTCACATCTTAATTAAATATTCAGTTACTGCTGTCATAAAAAAATGGATTCTACCCATGATTTGATGCACAGTGTTTTTTTATCTGACACCTAATTACATAAACTTTAGGAATCTGATAATGCAATTTCATTTTACTGATTAAAATTACTGTATTATCAGTGGCATATACGTAATTTGAGTTCTAAACCTTTTCAGGAATAACATTCTATGGTGGATTCGGATCCTTCGATGATATTGTAAGTGTAACGAATAATTTTAAATTCAAAATTTCCATTCACGACTTCTAATAAAAGTTATCAAAACTCAAACTTACCTGATATATAACTTTTTCCAAAGCTGATTAATTATTCAGTGATTTCAAATTGTTCAAGATAATTTCTGAGATATTCAATAAGTTTTTTTTAAATAATTGATTAATAATATCAAATATTATGTTCCTAATTGGATATAATACTACAAAACTGTTAGAAAATTATTTTATATTGGGATTTTATTTTGTTCAGTCTGAATAAAATATATGCAAAAGTATTATTTTTGCTATTAAACCATACATAGATATTTTTAAATACCCGTGTCATTTTAGACGGAATCTTTTTAAATCTCTCTGGAGCTAGCTTTTCAAGTCTGTCTAATAATCTTAATTTTCTCTAATTTTATAATCTCTTAATTTTCTAAAAGATTCTGATTATTATGTCTCCAGGTGTCGAAATAGGGATCGATATCTTACTATAAATATGGATTGAAAAGCTATAAAATCAACTACTAAAACATAACACTTAGTAATTTCATAATATTACATTGTAGTTTTTGAGAAACTATTCTAATATAAAATTTGATATTCTAAGAATGATTTCAAAATAATTATGCAGTTTTCTTTCATGTTAAATTGAAAATTTATGGGCCTACAGCAGCGTTCAGTTATTTAATTTACTAATAATTACATGCTTCTGGTAAATGCGAAGTTCACTTTTTCATTTAACAGAGCTTTTCAACGATTAGTGAGAAACAAAAAACAATTTCTTTATCTTTCTCTCTTTTGCCTATGTAAAACACATTATCACAGATTTTAGGGAAAATAACAACATCCTGAAGCATAACATGGTTCTTGATTGCATGCCAAATTAAAAATATAAATTAATATCTTAATCTTATTTTGGTTACAAGAAGGGGATGATTACTATAGAAGTGTTATTCAAGAACAAGTTTGAGAAATTCGGTATTAGGTATTTCCAGTATGTATTGTTTTATTTATCTCTATGTCAAGTTTAAAAACAGTAAAAAGATGATAAAAATGAAACATTAACTTAATATCATGAATAAATGCGTGACCAAAAATGGCTTTTATTAACGATGGAAAATATATATACCAGATTTTTTTATTTTCTATGGAGTGAAGAGTTTAATGCAAACATAAAATGACCAAAATAGAAATTGAAAAATATAATTTTAGGGGTTGACAAATATTTAAATTTTAGGCATTTTAAGGAGATTTAAAAATGTTTCTTTCAACAAAACGGTGGATTTTTCTTCAGTTTAGATTAGAATTCTCTAAAAGAAACGCTGTATCCGAGCTATCCTTCTATTCCAGTTTTCTGCAAGATATTTGTGAAAAATATTCTTAATTACTATTTTGCTTTAGCTTGAAGAATCGATCCTTAGAGATTGTTAGCAAAAAATATTTGTTGTTTAAGATAAAAAAACGTTTGCGAAAACAACAACCAAGGAGTAAAACACAAGAAACAGTTAAACAATTATTATTTTTTCTAACGATCACAAATTATCTGAACTAAAATATATAAACAAAATTAGTATTGCATTTGTGTTTTTAAATTTTAAGGGTATTAAATACATATAATTTTAAAAAAATTCCAAATGTGCTGCATCTACGTTAACACTTGAAAACCCACATATTTAATAGACAAATATTATATTTTTGAGATTAATTCTGGTTTTCATTTTTATAAATTAGCAAATAAATCTACTATGAAAGTAAGAAACAAACATCCATTTAGTTTAAAAAATATTTTATTTCAAAATGTTATTAACTTATAGTATAAAATTAATATATAGAGCGTATTCAGATTAAAAAGAATTGCAACCAACTTTTTGGGTCGAAAAAGTAAACAGAAAACACAGTTAACAAAAATAAAACGAAAATAAAATTATCAATTAATATCTCATATGCATTTCTTTGGATTTTGCAGCGGTGTTTAATCTTTTTTTCTAATGTGGTTTACCGTGTATTTTTATCAATTAATACAAAATTAGTTTTGATATTCAGCCTTGAGTTTTTTAACTCTTCCATATTTTAACGGCTCCTGTTGTTCCTCTTTCTTTATTGCACTTATTTATATTATTAACTATCATTTATTAAATGTCCAATGAGACCATGATGAGAATTTTGTTGTGTTGGTAATACAATTTTATGAGAATCCTAATTTCTCCATACTAGAGATCTTTTGATATAGTTGGTTCCTGCTATCTTGGTGGATGTCACCTCCTGCCAAGAAGGTGAGAAAGAGGGTTGTAACGTGTCTGCGATAGCCAATAGAGCTCAACCATTGTTTATGTTTATAAACTAAAAGAATTACAATCATTCAATTTAATCATATGGGATAGAGTGGCTCAAATAGACTTAAAAATACTTGCTTTTTCCTCTTTGCCTGATGTTTGCGAGATGTTTAATGTCCTTTTATAACATTTACAGCCCTTTTCCCTTGATCTTTCCCACTACAAATTCCACTTCTGTTTCTTGATATTCCTGTTCTCTGAATTCTACATGTTTTTGCATTTGTAGTATTTTAACGGTTTCAAGATCGTACAAAAGTCTCATTGTAAATTTTTTTTATCATGCGAGAACATGATATTGTTTTGGCCTGAGGTTTTTGAAGCGATTTGAAGGCAACAAATAGTTGAAGCCTCAAAATGCGTAGGCAACAAATTAGCGATTTATCCCTTTCTTTTATTTTGGAGTCGGCTTTCACAGTATAGCTTTTAAAATATCTATCGTTTGCTAATGTAGTTTTATTTTGGAATAGGCTCTCACAGTATAGCTTTTGAAATATCTATCGTCTGACAATGTAGTTTTATTTTGGAGTAGGTTTTCATAGTATAGTTTTTCTATTATCTAGCGTCTGCTAATGTAGTTTTATTTTGGTGTCGGTTTTCGTTATATAGCTTTTGAATTATCTATCATCTGCTGTTGTAGTATTTTCCTTGGAAATCACAGTGTTATTGCCTAACTCGCGTAACGTTTTTTTTTTTTGAAAAAAAAACCCAAATAAGTTAAATTATTGTTTGTTTAATCGATAAAGATTGTTGGAGGAGGGATGATTTCAACTAATTAAAATAAAGTTATTAGAAAATAAGGCCGAAGTTTGTCACATTTGGCGATTTACCGTCAACTAAAGCAGAGGCGGCAGTAACAGGGGGCAAGGGGGGCAATTGCCCCCCTGTCCATAGCCTCTTGCCCCCCCCCCTCGGCAGGAGATTGAGAGTTTCGTCGGCAAAAGTGTTCACCATTTTAGGACGGTTGTAGAGAGTAGCGCATTATCGAATATGATTATTTAAAATCCACATTAGTTAATATATTGTAAACAGTCGAAGTATCCCAAGTAACGGTTAAAGTAATTTGACTATATTCGGCGAAATAATCAATAGGGCGGTAGGCCAATAATATACCGTATTTTGCGGATAATTTTTGATAGACCGAACTAATAACTGAATGCAATGGATGTCGAAGATATTAAGTTCGCAGATTTTCAGGCATGTCGTTTATTAAGCTTATAATTTGTACTACTTTTGGTAATATAACCAACAAGGTAACAAGTGAATAAGATATCGACATGGTGATATTCTCATTTTACTGGCAATTTATGGTCCTGCCGACTATGAAAATACGGTGCTTGCCGAAGACATTAAATCTGTAGAGATTTTCAGACATTTCATTGAAAGGTCGTTCATTTAGCTTATAATTTACACTAGATTTGGCAATATATCAGACAAGTGAATAAGATATCGCAATCTGCCAGCAACTGTAGGTGACCGACTATGAACTGAATGTCGAAGAATCCATCCACAAATTTTCAGACATTTGATTCAAATGTCGTTCATGAAGCTTTTAATTTGCACTTATTTTGGCAATATAACCGACAAGACAACATGTGAATAAAGCATAAAATATGTCCCATTTTGTCAAAACATTTTAATCGGTCGACTAAGAATTCAATGTGAATGGTTGCTGACGAGTCCAAATTCTCCATCATTTTATTTAAATGTCATAATGTTCATTCAGCATTTAATTTATATTAAATTTAGTAGAATAATCAATAAGCTGTCCAATGAATAAGACGTCACATTTTTCCTGACTAATC
>JAPMOR010112576.1:1108898-1119029 GCA_026543865.1 Argiope aurantia | reverse complement strand
GTAACGAATTGATAAATTTATTTTATTCATTTCCCTATTAGAATTGTCTGACTAAAATCTAGTTCATGGTTAAACTAAATTTAATAAACCATTTAATATTCTTTTCTTTTGACACTCTTGTGAATATGCATGCTAAAAAGAGTTAATTTGCTGTAGCCACATTATGTGAATTCATTATAAATCACTGAAGTAAGTAAATTGTATAATTGTAAATTAAATTTATTTAACAGTGAAATATCTGTTTTCCTTTGCAATCTAATTTATCAGGCTACAATTATTACACTAAATAAATATTGCTGACTGCAGTTGACGACAAAAATAAATAAGTATTTGTGGTTTGATAGCTTTTTAGCTACTCTAAAAGAGTTTACCCAAGTATGCAATTTGTTAATAAATAAATTACAACCTATCTTCAGACTCTCTATTCAATATTATGACTATATAATCGGGAACTATCGTCTATATATTATTTTTTTTATTCAATTGCTATTCGCGGCAAAAACTATATAATTTCAGATGCTTCTAAATTTTAATAGACTTTGAATAAAGATGTCTTCATAAAAAGATGATTAAAATAGTTATTTTCAGAATATTCATAAATAACACATTAACCCCTTGACATACGAACTTAATTCAGTGCCGGTCAGAAATTCCAGAAAGTACAATTATTATTTATTAATAATTGGAATGCTTACTCTTGCATAAAAAATCATATGAAAATTTTTGATTTATAAAGTCTAGATAAATGATTTCCTATTACTTCGTAAGAAAAAAAATCAGTTCAAAATTCGTATGCTGAATTTTATGGATGATCCCTCCATTGTTAAATTACCATCAAACAACGACAGTGACATATAAATTGAGTATAAAATATATGCAGGATGTTTTCTGCAGAAAACATAAATTATTATATGCATCGACAGTTATTTATAAATTCAGCGAATCCATTATTTGAATTTGAATTTTTCTGTAAAGAAAAACATACTTTTAATGAAATTTTATCTTATCAAATATTTACTATTATATAATCACTTAAAATGATAGACATTTAAAACCTTAATAAACAATGGAATTTAAATAAAATGAAGGCTAAAATTTTTTCTTGGCACCAGTTTTTGAAAATTTGGCATAACGGGAGAGAAAGACAACGATTCTTCTTGAAGAATTAGTTCACCCGCTTTCCAAAAGGACAAAAGACTTTTCAGTAAGTTTGAAAACTGAAATAAAATTTCGTATGCTCAAATTAAATTACTCTTAAATGATATCAATTTAAAACCCAATGCCTAGATATTCACTAACTTTTTTTATTATTTTATAATTAATTCTTTACTTAATATTGTAATTGTGCATTTAAATTCTGATTTAGGCAAAGAAATATTTCTAGAATAATCAAGCTAAATTATTTTTAATCTTGATCTGTTCACATGATTAATTCTCAGTGCAGAATGAAGGCATGTAATAATGGTTTACTAATTATGAATATTATGTAATTATGACATTATATTATATTATTATATTAATTATCCATATATTATAATATTATGTTAATAATGAAATACAAAATCGAAGATCAATGTTCATTTTTATTTCGTAATATATACTTTTTTTAATTTGCTCACAAATAATCTGCAACATACTGATTTCATTAGTGTTATAGCATGAAAAGACTATAGTACTGAAGTATTATAAAAAGAAAATAATGAAATTAAAAAAAATGCATTCTGTATTACTAGTTTGATAGCTTGGAAATTAATATTCTAAGCAAACAAAGTGATCGTTAGATTACAATACTAATAAGTTTAATAAAGAAGTATATTATTCCCCCACAAGGATGAAACAAAATAAATTTTAATTTTCTAAAATGTTTTCCAAGGAATGTTTTTTTAAAAATTTTATTACAATTTTAAATTCTGCTAAACCTGAAAGAAATAGATTATAGGAATTGATGTTAAATGAAGGCAAAGAGGAGATTTCAGTATTTTACACGATAAATTAAATTTCTTGATATACAAAAGAAAATTTTGTATTCAATTGGTTTCAATGCCATTTACGTATAAAAGCTGAAGTAAATAATTTTTACACTGTTTCAAAAATTAAAAAAAAACTTTTTAAGGATATTAATTTTTTTCAGTATACTATCTTCTATAATTTTAATTTTAAATTTAGTTTAATATACAATTTTTATCAGTGTTTTTATTTTTAAGAGAAATTTACATGAATTTTATTTTTCATTAAACCATTAAGTTGCATGCTTTAGCCAATCTAAAGAATAATATAAAAAACAGCTTTCCTTATGACTTTGAAATGCAATTTCCGCTTCTGTTTCCTGAAATAGGCACCTTTTAATTAATATATTGCAGATTTATATAATCAGATTCGCATCTTTCAGTTCTATCGAATTAAAAAGACGAAACTTGAAAAACTTGCCAGGAAAGTCAATATTATAAAATACTGAAAAATTTTAGAGAAGTATTCTATTTCTTGCAAAAATACCGACGAAACAAGTTTCAAAATTGTTACAAAGAATGCTTTCTATTTTATTATAGCTTTAAATTCTGTTGAACGTTTCGCTTTAGAAGTTACCTAGGTATTGATGTTAAAGTATAGAGACAAAGAAGGATATCTCACTATCTTGTGAAATAAATTATGTTTCTTTCTCTACGAAATAAAATGTTGCATTCAATTCGTGTGTGGGCCATCTGTTATAGTGGTACTAATTTAATCCATACTAAATCAATTTGAATTGCATTTGTAGTATATCTGAAAATCGATCTGTTTTGAGTAAGTATAGAATAAAGCTTTGAAGTGCAGTCGGAAAGAAAGAATACATCACACTTTGCAGAAAAAAATTCAGAAATGTTCAGCATTTGTTTTTTTGTCTGTTTGTTTCCAGAAATTTTATCAAATTTCTAAATTTGAAAATATTCTTTCAAATATTTTCGAAACTGCTTAAAAGAAGTTATAATCAAAAAGAGCACTCCTTCATTGTATATAAATTTTGCTTCTTTGCAACTTGGAATATTTAATATTATGTTCATGGTGTATTTATTTGAAAAAAAAGAAGTATATTAATATTTCTGCCATTTAAAAATACATTTATTTCGGAAATTTTAATTTTTGCTGGAGTAAAAATGCAATAAGTGTTCAGATGAAAAAATACGAAATTACACTGTGGGTATAAATGAAAACTTTATTCAAAGTAAACACCATAGGCCTGAGCACAACAATCCCATTGATTAACGAACCGAATCATTCCTTGTTCCCATAATTCCTGCAGCCATGGCGAGAACCAGTCTTCACAGCGACCTTGAGTTCGCCGTCCGAGTTGAAACGCTTCTCTTTCAAATGTTTTTTCCAGATTACAGAACACATTAAAATCCCAAGGTGACATATCCGGGCTGTAGTGCGGATGATCGATCTACAACTTAAAATTGGCCAGTTTCACGTGTGTGACCCTGGAAACGTGTGGACGTGCGTTATCATGGGAAAAGACCACACCCTCCTTGAATAGCACCGGCGTTTTTTCTTGGTGGAGCTGCATAGTCTTCGGAGTGTCTCACAGTACACATCGGAGTAAATGGTTCTTCTGTGTTCGAGGAATTCAACAAATAGAGGACCTCGGACGGCGAACTCAAGGATGCTGTGAAGGACTGGATCTCGTACGGCCACAGCAATTCTGAGAACAAGAAATCCTTCGGCTCGTTAATCGTTGTGCTCAGGCCTATGGTGTATAATTTGAATAAAGCCTTCATTTATGTCCACAGTATTGTTTCGTATCTTTTCATTTGAACAACGCTTGTAATATCTGGTAACCAAAGCTGAATATTTTGGTAAACTATTTCCAAAAATAACAATTTCTGTCAAATTAGGAGAATTATTATTATAATTGTGAAAACTGTTTATTAAATGTTGGACTTCAGCTAGTATTTAGACTTAAAACGAGAAAAAGGGCAATAAGCATGACTCTTGCCTCCAGCTTTTCCGATAAATATAGCCATGTTATTATCAATTTACTCATATTGAAAAATATTTTATTAAGTTTTGCTTATGTGTTTAAACTAAGTATTTAGTGAGCTTCACATAGCATCATGAAAGGTAAAGCAATGAACATGGAACGTAGAAATATTATCACATGGGTAATGAAATGGGAAGCCATTATAGTAAGTAAAGAGTGGCAAAGTGGACAACGAGAGAAGTATAGCAAAGATGAAAAACTAAAAACAACTATAAAATGCAGCATTTATAACTATTTATATAGTTTTAAATTATAAATAAGCAATTAACATTGCAACACACTGAATACGTTTCGTTATCACACTAGATAATTTACAAAAATATAATCCAAAATAATTCATAATCAAGATTGCTATAAATGAAAATTTAAAAAACTAAAGCAGAAATAGGAATTTCTGGTAAAGATACACGTTTCCCATAAAATTTACATAACTTTGATAAAATTTAAAAAATAGGCCGCTGTAACAACATTTTAATAGTATTGTATTCAAATTATTAATTTATTGTATTGAAACAAAACTTTATTTTAATTAAATCTCTTCTAAAGCTTTTTTTTAAATTTGGCTATATAACTTTAAGCACACTGTTTAAAGATGACAAAGGTGATTGTGCTTAAAATGTGTTCATTTTTTTTAAAAAAATTACAAAGATAGCACTTTGGCACAAAATACAAAAAAATTTCCTTTCATATGAAATTAAATTCTAAAAATTTTTTTTATTTCAAATAAAATTAAAACATTATATGTAGCATGTACCATGCCCTTTTTCGAGTAAAAGCATTTCTTTTTTTTTCAAAAAAAAGGTTTTAGTACATAAATTGCTGTCTTAAATTAATAATTATAAAACTTGTATCATTGTTTAATTTTTAATTAGAAATATACTATAGTTGATAACTTTATAGAATTTAAATTCCAATATAGCAACATGTTACTTTATTAAAAATAAGAAATCGGCAATGATCTTAAAAATTATTGATACTTAATTATCTCAATATCCATGGATATTTTTGCTAAATGCATATCGATAATAACAATGCTTTATTTTAAGAATAAATACAATACTTATTTCATGAGAAATAAATCCTATCTAAAGACAGGTGTGAATAAACTCAAAGAAACTTTTCAATTGTCAACCGATTCATATATCAAACATGTTTCTTACCCTTTCATTAAGAATTATTTGGCTACTTTAATTCATTCTCTGTAGTTTGAATTTCAAATAAGGGAACTTCTTCCATGTCTTGAACTTTTACCTTTGAGTTACAACTGGTAAAATTTTAATCAGGGAAAGAAAATCGAAAAAGGAAATTCACTTTTACGAATTTTTTAAGAACACCCAACATCAAATTTCCTCATTTCAAGAGCAGTCTCTTCCTTCCTGAAAGAGATTAATAAAAGTTGGAGATATTAATTTTGAATATAAAAAATAGCTTTGAATAGAAAAAAATTCAAATGTTTGACTTACTTTGAAGCTGTTTTACGATTGCATTGGCAAGAAATTTTTATTTTAAGTTCAAAAGAAATGCAGAATTTTTATTGGCATTTTATCTAAATCCAGAATAATAATTATCGACGAATAAAGTACAAGAGGTGTTCAAATGAAAAGGTAGAAACGACACTGAGAGTATAAATGAAGAATTTATTCAAAGTAAACACCATAGGCCTGAGCACAACGATCCCATTGATTAACGATCCGAAGGATTCCTTGTTCCCAGAATTCCTGTGGCCGTGACGAGACCCAGTATTTCACAGCATCCTTGAGTTCGCCATTCCGAGTTGAAGCGCTTCCCTTTCAGATGTTTTTCAGAACTTTGATGTGTACTGTGAGACACTCCAAAGACTACGCAGTTCCATCAAGAACCAAAGACCCGGGCTATTCACAGAGGGTATGGTTCTGCTCCATGATAACGCGCGTCCACACGTCTCCAGGGTACACACATACGAAACTGGCCAGGTTCAAGTGGGAGCAGATGGATAATCCTCCCTACAGCCAGGACTTGTCACCCTGCGATTTTCATGCATTTGGTCCCCTGAAATAACATCTGAAAGGAAGACGCTTCAACTCGGACGGCTAACTCAAGGACACTATGAAGGACTGGGTTTCGTCACGGCCACAGGAAATCCTTGGAACAAGGAATCCTTCGTCTCGTTAATCAATTGGGTCGTTGTTCTCGTGCATGTGGTATACTTTGAATAAAGTCTTCATTTATATCCATAGTGTCATTTCGTACCTTTTCATTTGAACACCCCTTTATAATGGCTCATTAAATTAAAAGTACTCAAATATACATATTTTATACCATCTTGCATATCAGAAAGCAAATAAAAAATCAATAAGAAAGTTTGAAAATTATTCACAGCTGTGAAACAACGATTTTAGTTTCATCTCAAGACCAAAGACTAGAAAATACTTGATTCTTCGGAAAACAAATGATTTTTCCGTTTGTCGTCTACAAACTATGCAGGATTGGTTAAACTTTTGATGATTTGGGAATTTTTCACTAGATGTTAGATGAAAATTTTAAAACTGGGAAACAATCTTTATTATGCAAATTGTGATGATAACAATTTCTTATCATAATTTGATATTATTTATTGGGTTGGCAATTAAGTGATTGTGGATTTTGTCGACATATGGATTTCGCACTTTCTATTGTTTCGTTAACGTGTTCGAAGTACATAACCTATTGTGTGGACTTCTACCCTTCCTTTAGAAAAAAAAATTATATCGATTAATTCCTTAGTTTAGTTTTTATCCCGATTTAGAAATGGAAGAACAAGACGTGCACTTCAAGCATATTTTATTGTAATATTTCTGAAAAGGCAAGAACGCATCGCAAGCACACAAAAGGTTATATGACATATATGGCATTGAAAAAAAATTGCAGTGCCAAAATTGGTTTGCCAGATTTCGTTCTGATATTTTTCACTGGAAAAGGCTCAACGATCAGGCCGTCCAGTTGAAGTCGATGAAACCCATATCAAGGTCATTATCGATTCAGATATTTATAGCACAACACTTAATATTGCAGAAAAGCTCAGAGTATCGCATGCATGCATTGAAAAAAATTAAAATAAGCTTGGCTATGTCAAGAAATTCGATCTATGAATCCCTGATCAGCTTAAGGAAATTCATTTAGTGCAACCATTAGCATCTGCGATTCGCATCTGAAACGCAACGAAATTGATAATTTCTGCAAAGACTAATTACTGGCGATGAAAAGTGGATAATTTATAATAACATTAATCGAAAGAGATTGTGGGTGGTGCAAGACAAACCTGCCCAGACGACATCAAAAGCGGGGATTCACCAAAAAAAAGATTATCCTGCCAGTCTGGTGAGATTATAAAGAAATTTGGCAGTTTGGACTTTTATCAAACGATAAATTCAAACGTGTACATTCAACGACTTGTCACACTGAGTGATGTAATTCAAGCAAAGCGGTCAGAAGTGCCAAATCGTAAGAGTGTGATTTTCCACCATGATAATGCAAAGCCCCACACATCTTTGATCACCCGTCAAAAATTATTGGATATGGGTTGGGATCTGTTTCACATTCACCTTATAGCCCTGACCTTTTGCCTTAGACTACCCTTTATTTCGTTCCATGCAGAACCCCTTAAATGATAAATTTTTTAATGACGCTAATGATATCAAATCGCACTTAATTCAGTTTTTTGATAGCAAAGATCAGAAATTTTACTAACGTGGAATTATGACACTGCCTGAACAGTGGCAAAAATCGTCGTCAAAATCGAATAGTACCTAATTGAATAAGTTATATTTTGAATCAAAAATTTTGAATTTTCATTCTTTTTTAAAATCCGCAATTACTTAGTTTCCTACCCAATATACATCAATTAAACAAATTTTGTGTTTATTAAACTTGTTAAAATAATAACTGGATTTGACAAATTATTTATTTGTCAAGAAGAGAGATTGAATATACCTTCTGAATCACTCATGCTCAGTTTAGTAAACACGTTGGATTTAACATTAAAGTTACAAATAAGGCAAAAAATATTATTTTTGAAAATTGTCAAAAATGTGGAGAAAATGCGTGTTCTGCGATTTAATTAGTATCATACAAAAGATCGAAGTTTAGATTTTAATATAATAAAAAAAGTGGTTTGAGCAATCAAATTCCTAAAAATAAATGCTCGCAAAAAATTTCAGCCGAAAACTTGGTCAATTTTTAATTCAATGAAATTTTAAAGAAAATTTTAAAAAATATATATTTTTAGAGATGTATATTCCTGGGTCAAACCTTTTTCTCTGTAGAAATCTAATACTAAATACATAGGCATATGCATTCGCTTTTATTAAAAGTAGATATAAAGTTGCAAAATTTTTTCATCCGTTTTTTGAGTTCGGAACAATAACTGCTTCTTCTTCTGACAGATATGTTCGCTTTTCAACGAAAAAAATATGAAATCAACATCCAGAAGAGAGGAGTTCTTCAAATAAATTAACAACAACATGCATGGTTGTTAAGTTGTAGCTAGATCCTCAAAATTCATTTTAAAACTATTTTCTCTGAAATATCTACGAAGCAAAAAGAAACCACTAAATTTGACTTTTATTAAATTTTTAATAATCTCAAAAATCTTTGCTTGAAACATTATTAAAATTTTAATAAATTCTATAGTTAATATTTTTCAGCTTTAAATCATGAACTGTTGCAATCAATTTTTAGCATTCATTTTTGTACACATATACATACATGTTCGTACACATTCATACAGATTCATATTCATGCAAACATTCGTACACATTTTCATTATTTTTTCCCTTTTTTAAAGAAGAAATTTTAATCTCCTACGAAACTCGTTATCAAATAGCACTGCCATGAACTTCATATGCGTTTACATAATGTATGTACTCTAAAATATTCATAATGGTGATTCGTCTCGTCTTTACAATATATATTTAATTTATAGATAAATAATCATAAATATAAAATTAGTATGCAATCATTTTTTATTAAATTACTGTAAAACATTCCAAAATATTTAATATAGAATTTGTAATGATTAATGCTTTCTGTGTTCTATATATTAAAGTTCTCCATATATGTGAGTCAAAGTAGAATATTATTATAATAATAAATTTTCAACTGAAAATTATAATTCACATAGATGCATTTAAAACTACATCTTGTTATTAATTCACCAAATAAAGAATTATTATCAATGAATAATGTATTGATTTTTTTCTATCATATCAGCAGAGAAATTTTGATTGTTATTGAGAAAAATTTATGCATATTATCATGGATATTTTTACTTATTAATTTAAGTTCTTGTAAATTTTATCATTTAGTTTCTTATTTACGATAGAAGTAAATATCTCCAATCTCTATCTCATAATTTTCAAGAGTGAAGCTAACAATAGTTATTACAAGCTATTTCCTACATTTTTGAGTCATGCTTTCATCTGTGAGAAATACAAGTTTTACAGTGAAATTTAAATACTTTTATTATGTTTTTAGAGTTTTATATTTTTAGAGAGTGTTTTGTCATATTTTTTTCTAACTAACAATTTAAATTTAAACTTGCTTCAATTCGTGTGCCACATTTTATATTCTATCAATTTAATTTAACAGAATTTTTCAGCCCTGAAAGTTTAATAAATATGATTAAACAATAATTCACAGTTTTACGAATTATTACAAGCATTATAGATTCCTCAATCAATATTTATAAGCTTGAATAAAATTTTCGCTTCTGAGATACTTGCTACAGAAAACTATTGGAAACTCAATAATTATTATTTATTTGGGCCTTCAAAAACTTTTAAAAACAGATGCTTTTTGATTTGTCGATATCTGTTTAAACAGAAATTAAATCCAGAGATTCACCTTTCAAACTATCTCTCAAATTCTCTTATATCATGCAGTTTTAATGATTTCAGTATCATGCAGTTCTATTACTACTTCACAGATTTAAGAAAGTCTCGGCGTATTTATTTCGATTGAAATGACAACGGTTATTATTTTGATTGAAATGAGCAAATTAAAAATAGTTTTTGTTAAAGGGAACAAAACTAATTTTTGTATATGTTGAATACATTTATTTCGAAGATTTTAAATAATCATATGAGGTTTCATAAAAAAAA
>JAPMOR010112576.1:1095062-1108798 GCA_026543865.1 Argiope aurantia | reverse complement strand
CCCCCCCCCCCACACACACACACAAAGAAAACCTCAATCTTCTCTAAAGACTAAGAAAGTAATATTCATTTAGATGATTTTTTTTTACTCCCTAAGAAACTGAAACGCTTAGTTTTAGTTTAATATTATTCTCGTTTCATTTCGAAACATTTAAATAATTTTGGGAACTGGTTGGAATGAATTGAAACATTTAATACTGAATGATGTCAAACTCTTTACTGAAATCTAAATATATTCAAAAATAAGTTAACGAAAGAGATAATATAATTTTTATATAACATTAAGTCATGTATGACCAATTTAACTCCCCCGTATACTAATAAGATTTCTATCTCCTTATCATCTTCTACGATGCCTCTTCAATTTTTCTCGCGTTAAAAAAAGGCTGAACATTTAACAGTTCATGTGTAAAACAAAAGTTCAAGGCAACATTAATAATTTGTTCTAGAAGTTGCTACAATGAACTAGCAGTAATTGTCCACCCCTTTTTTCTTGTTGTTTCCTCTTTAAAGGGCTTCTATTTTGGTTTAAGATATATTAAAATTTTCTGCAATTGGAATAATCTTTAGATATAATTATTGCTAGTTCCTCCTCTTCCTATGATTAAATTTTAAAATTCCAGAAGATATAGATAATGATTAAAATAGTACAAATATTTTTAAAATAAAAATTGTATGATGTACCCTTTGCTTTTAATATTTTTAGACTGTTATCAGATTTTCATAACCATCAGATAACCATCATGATTCGATATATGATAAAATTCAATTGTAGAATTCCTGTTTGAGTTTTACATCATTCGATAAATATGAGTACACAAAACAGACTGAAAACCTTTTTTATTGAAAAGTTTTGCTTAGTTGATTTGTTTCACTTTACGATAGCTTGAAGTAAAAATCAGACATTTCTAGTTGTCAAGGGATTTATCACAAATTAAGTTTACTCAAGGATTTAAAACATTTTGCTTACACTGCTGAATCCAATAATTTTGAAATTACGCTTGAGCAAATATTGATTTAGTATCTGAATTTCAAAATGGAGAATAACACATGTTTGACTTATTATTCACTAATTTTTTGCTGTACACGCTTACAATGAAATGTGCTGCACACGCTTCCAGAAAGAAAAACATATAAAGATAAAATTGTAAGATATAAAAAATTTGTATTACGATAATTATTATATTTTAGATTCGTTTCCTTATCAAACTTGTATCAGAATTTTAACTCATTCATACAAATTTTCTTGCAACTTCAAGACAAAATTGCTTTCAGCTTTTGTTGTAAATTATTTAACTTGTCTTTGGGAACGAATTAAAAATTTGTCTATGATAAAACTGCATTTTTATTACGAAAATTTGTGTAAAAATTATTTTAGATACGAAAATTTATTTAACTATAACGGCACAAACTTCGTGTATTTAGTTATTTATTTTGATAATAGAAATGTATCTTACAATCATAAAATTTTACATTACATAAACTACAACTGATAACATAGACAAATAGATTTTTAACGTGATGATATTCAAGCTGCAACCACAATTAATGTTACAAAAATATTAAAAAGTATTTATAAAAGCTGAAAGTGTTTGTGATTGTCCCAAATTTCAAAGCATAAAATACTTTGTCATGAGACAACATATGATAAATGATATTAGATAAATAGTTTTGCTCTTAAAATAATTATCTTAGAAATAAAAATTCGGAAAATTCACCTAGTTTACATAAAATATAAGCATACAAATATTATTGATTAACATCATAACTCTTATAGTATATTCGCTAATTCAATTCCTTATACCTTAAAAATTTTGTTTTTGATTATTTTCTTAAAATTATTGCTTGAGTTGCAAGTAAATATTTCTCCGATTCTTAAAAAACAAAATCAAATTTTTTTTAAAAAAAATGTTGTAAAAACTTATTTTGAAAACAAAATAAGTAGAAAAATGACACTCGAAAACAATGTTGAAAGGATACCACTCAAGGCTACTCCACCCCACTTAAATAAAAACATTCGGATTAAGTTTGAATGAAAGAACCATCGCTACAACGCTGGTGAGAACTAAGGATAAGTCCTAAGGTAAGAATCTATCCTGTAGGAAGAATCTCCCGTCATCAGAAGGAGGTTGCAGACCCCCACATTTCTGTTCCTCTTCGGATAGGAGACCCATCCACCATGTCGGAAGCTTCTCATTTTTATATAATGTATCCTCGGTGGGAGATGTTGAAATGATATAAAATTACTTTGGTTATTCCAAACGAAACACTCATTTAAAATTAGTCTGAACGTATTTCATTCTCAAATGGCAATTCAAATGTGAAATATTTCTCGATAATTTTATAATGTTATCAATTAAGTTGTTTAGTTGGAGAAATAATATAACTACAATTTATCATTTAATCTGCAATTAGAGTTTAGATGAAATGCGCAGTCTTTTGTTTCATAATATTGTGATGGTGCATGAATCAAAGCATTTCAGAATTAAAAAATTAAAAAATAAATTATTCTTTCGAATCATCTCCTAATGTTCTTATGAAGAGATTTAATTATTAGGATTTAAAGTTGAAACTGTATGGCTTTCAGCAACCAGTATTGCGATTAATACATTGGTATTCATTGTTACAAAGACACATATACAACATATACTCAATTTTAAGGAAAAACATTTCACTTAATAAATTTGTACGTGAGGAATAAGTCAGTGAAAAACTACAGTCAAATTGAAATAAATTTCAATAATTATTCCTCTGAAAAAGGCATATTATTCCTTCTTTTTGAGGATTCCTGTTGGTAAAGTTTATTTTAAAGTTATCACAAGTTACGAAAAATGTATTGCTTTCTTTGAAATGGTTGTTTGGAACTTTTGAACTTTATCTCCTCCAACAATTGAAATTTTTAGGTGATGATACTATTTATTGTGTATATATCAAATTAATATGTATCATAATGCAATATCATTGATGATTTTTTTTTGAAATATTGATAAAACTATTCTTTGCTACATTTTCACACCCTTTTAGTGACTCACTTTCTGTTCTGTCTGTTCAGTGCAAATTTTGCAATCGATTTTAAACTAATTTCATTAAGAGCTGGAAAATTGAAATTTAAAACATAATTCAAAACCAGATGAGATTGCAATATTAACTCACTTGATTTTTTGTCTGTTTGTTTATCCTCTACGTAAAAATATTGTAATTTGTTAAAAACTTTCATTAACGACAGATGAAATAATACCAAGTCGGTAGCATATTCGGAAGTTTCGATTGTAATTATACGCGATTCTTAAAAATAGTAAACAATTATTTGAATAAAAAACTAAGATACTGCGTTTTCAAAATGTACAGGAAAATATAAAATAATTTCTTATAGTGTTGAGAGTTTTAATTTTTAAAATTCGCAATCACAAATTTTAGGACAATCTATATGGGATTAGGAATCTATATCGGACAAAAAAAATTTATATATGCATATATATTTAGTCAGTTTTAAAAATGTGATATATTTAAAATTTATTTTAATGATTTTGGTAAGGTTTTTTTAAATAGTTTCATTTTATGTATTTATATATTTTAACAGTTATAGATGTAGTTAGTCTCAAAAATATAAATGATATAAGCGATGCATCATTATAAACGAATTTTTTTCCCTGTACATTGTATTAATAAATTACTTTTTAAGAAATAATTTTTTTAAAGTATTATCCTATAAAAATTGATAACAAATTCATGATTCTTTTTTTTTATTTTTAATATTTTTGAATAACCAACTAAAGATGACTTTCATGAAAACTCTACAGTGCCTTTACTTTAAGTGTGATTGATTGACTAATTGAGGCATGTACATTTCCATACCTCCCCTTCCCCTGAAGTGACAATGACCCAAACGCTTTACACCTTTTATAGAACCCTTTAGCAGTCAATAACTAAACAAAGATTTCTGGTGCTTTTCAATCCCTCGATTTTATTGCAGTTTTTGAAGGGGAGTAGTAGTAATTAAGCTCATTTTTAAAACTTTGACTCACTTTGGGTAATTATGGTCTCAGGAATCAGAGGTACTTAGGTTGTAGAAGATAATGATAGATGAAAGCTTAGAAGCAAATAGAGCTAATTTGGCAGAAAAAAATGTGCTTAATGTAATGAACATGTTAATTTTTTTCTGGAAATTCTTTAGAAATGTTCTAAATTTAATACTGTATAATTATTCCAAAATTAGGATTTTGTCGTCGCTGTATATTTAAGTCAGTGATTTATTCATGAATTCATAATACGTCTATATAATGATTTAAGCATTCTTAACAAAAGCGCTATTTAATTACAAAATTTTCATCCAATTTATTAAGGTACTAGCCGCCTTTGGCGACCAGCCGGTTCGCCAGTATTACCGCTCGCTACAATATTCAATTAAATATTTTAAGTAACTGGTCTCTTAAAGGATTCTCAAACAAAACATTTTTAATTTTCAAATTTTGATAGTCATACCAAACTTATACTGTTTAGATCATTTCGTTCAATTTAGTATATATATTTTGCTAATTTGTTGCCATTTCCGGTAAAACTTCAACTTTGATTTAAAATGTAAATGACGAAATTGCAATTAATATTAAGATATTTTTAATAAAACCAAGCGCTTTATTTTATTTATCATCTTTATTGTTATTTATTAATTATTATTATTATTGAATATGAGAATTGCAAACAGAATCGCTCGGTATTTAAGTCTTATGTTAACTACAAAATATTTTTCATAGTTTATGTAATATCTCAAACAATAATTCAACAAAAATTTCTGAGATTCAGTATAAAATTCAGTTTTTAGTTTTGCTTTCAAAAGGATTGAAATGAAATCAATAATAATATTTTGTTCCGGCCTATAAATGTATTTCAAAAATTATGAAGTCTAAATTTAATGCAGTAAGGTATCATATTCTGATAAATATTCTGGACACACCAAATTTTAAATAAATGAATGAATGTTTCTATTTTCCACGATCAACTAAGACGTATTTATGAAGTTTTAAATGTTAAAAATTTAGAAAAACTCACCATTTTCATAATCTTAGGCCAATTAATCTTGAGAAACCTGCGCGCTGATTGGCGTATTTTCTTTGAAGCGATCGATGGAAAATCTAAAATTATCCTTTTTTTTATTGAATAGTGATATTCAAATCTTCATAAATCAGTCAGTTTAAGTGATTAGAAATTAACTCTTCAAAGTCAGTGATTTAGTTGATTGGAAATTAATTCTATGACCACCATAAAATCTGTGCTTTCTCTTGTGGTGTATGCATTCTCCTTAATATCCGCTCGAATAAAACATCACATACAAAAGTACTACATAGAACAAACACATCAAAAGTAAACATAACATTTCAATAGTTGCCAAAAACAAAAGAGAGAAAAATGCAATTAATAAGCAGACGATATTTAGAAAAGTACAGATATTTAAACTGGAAAATGAAATTATCTGAAATTAAAAACACGCGCAGACGATATTTACAAAAGTAAAAATATTCAAACCTGAAAAGGAAAATATATGAGTTATTCCATCAATAAATGTCATAAGTTTGTTTGCATCTTCATTATTTTATGAGTCATTAAATATCAAAATGGGTCCGAGACTAAATAAACACCCTGTATAGAGAGTGTAAAAGATCATAAAATAATTTTTCTTGAATGTATTTTTTAGAAAAAATAATATTTCATATTTGTTTCATTTCCTACAGACACGTGCCGAAAATTATATATTTGCAGATTTCATTTCCAAAAAGATTTAATTTATTTTCAGTTAGAGCTTTAATCAATGTGATGGCAACACTTTGAAAAAAGCTATTTTTTTCCCATGAATGCGAAACGTGCTTAATCTTAATTTTTATTTTTGACGAAAAAAATTATTGAAAAGCATAGTTAAAATATTTATTTAAAAATTCATTAAAAATAGAAATTTAATTTTAAGATTAAAACAATAGTATCATTTAAAAGATAAATTTTTTATCTTTAACTTCATGTAAAAATCTTTTTTGTGCGGTAATATTTTCGGATGTTATAGCAAAAACACGCCAAAATTTCGCTTAATTTTTAATTAAATAAAATGCTAATTAAAAATTCGAAAAAATAACCCCCAGGTGCACATTCCCGGCCTCCAAAGTATACACGTGCCAAATTTGGTAGCTGTAGGTTGAATGGTCTGGCCTGTAGAGCGCCAACACACACACACACACACGCATTGAGCTTTATTATAAGTATAGATATAGATATAGATTAAAGATGCACTTAATAAATGGTTTCGTGAATACTCTTAATATATTAATTTCCTTATATATGAAAATTTTGGAAGCCAGCGCAGTGTCTTTGGCAGTTTATTAAGAGAATTCTAATCATAATAAGGCTGACATATTATGATTAGACTTATATGTTATTTCTTTTCAGAACTGCTTAAATGAATTCCTCTTCACAACTACCTAGATGGCATGCAATTATATCAAATTAACATCGATTATGATGATATTATTCCTTTCTTAATCATTTCTTTTTTCTTCTTTTGACTGTTTTCGTTATATGAAAATGAATATTCTTATTTCTCCTAATAATAAAAATGAATTGTGTGTTTTGGCGCTATACAGACCAGGCGATTTGACCTACGGCTTCGACATTTGACGTGTATATGCCTTGGAGAGTGGAAATGTGCACTTCGAAACTATTTTTTTGTGTGTGTGTTTTCATTATTTCGTTGAATATTTAATTGTTTGATTTTCTTTAATTCTTGAAAGTTAAAGAGAAAAGGATTTTGTTTAAATCTGTGTAATGTTATAATATCGCAAACTTTGGAAAATGGATGAACCGCACATTTACGTTTTCAGCAGCGCTATAATGGCATGGTACTTGTCTATTTAAAAAAATCCATACACACAATCAACAAATCATATGAAATGCAGTACAAACAACAAGGCTATAATATCTTTCTTTAAAAACCCTGGATATGAAATTAGATTTAAAAGATTTATCTCAAATTAAAATTAACAATACCTCCGTAGAATCATAAGAACGAGGAAAATGAAGAGTAATTTAAATATATAAAAGAATGTGATTCATTTTTTGCTTAATTTATGAATTTTCTATATTTATTGTACAAAATTCCAAAATATTACAATTCCTTATAGATATTTAAAAATTATATAAAAATAATAAATTATTTTGAAGTACCTCTTCGGTAATGGGTACTCAAAGATCATTTTGCTGACAGCATGGCAAAATAAATAAGTGACTGATATCGCTTATATTGTATTAAAATTACAGGTTTGATCTGGAATAATTTCTTCTGTTCGCATTTGTATGTTATGTTAAAAAATCAATGTCAAGTAAATGGATACGTATATTCATAGTATTGTCAGGACTAATGTAATTCATACAAAAATTAATTCATTTTTGCATTATGATTTTATGCTATTCAATTTCCTCAAATTACAAGAATGTCATTCTTTTCAACGAATTATTTGTGATATTTATATTGTTATTATATATAAGAGATATTGTGATACAAATATCTCTTAATAACCCCACAAAGAATTCTTATATATTTCAAACATATCTTCAGCTTATTTTATATATTTAAGTTTAATTTTTCTTCTTTTCTTCTTCTTTTTTTTTCTTGACATGAGAAATTTTTGAATAAATTCATAGCAAGAACAAACGACAAACTCATGCTGTTTACTTTCTGTCCTTTTCTGAATTCATTTTACTATATTTTTATTTCCTTTTTCGCCCAGCCATGATTTAATTCGATATTTATCAAGAGAAAGTAGACAACTGCTGAGCATTCTGAAAATTTTGTATGATTTCAAAAAGTGTACTAGAAAGAAGGAATGGTTCTCTTCGTTTCCAAGCATATAGGATTAAAAGCCAACAGCGTTTTCATTGTTCGCTAAAGACATGACTTAACTGAATACCATGGAAATAGAAAAGAATTTTTTATTATTAAAATAAAATCTTATTTGAACATTATCGATTATTGAATAGATCTAAATAACCAGCAATGAAGACAAGCTTGGTTATTGCCCATAATTAAGTTTATTGTAGGAAAAAAAAATCAAAATTTATAACTTCGCAATAATTAATCTTATGAGAATCTTTATTACATTGCAATTACTTCAAAATAATTTTTTTTTTGGCTGCAAGCGTGTTTGAAAAATTGATGTGCTTAATTATTTATTCCTGCGCGTCTGAAACCAATCTTCAGAAATTATAACGTTACAACTGAGTGCCCCTCGAATTATTCTCGGACTCAGAAATTGCTGCCCTTCTGGTATAGCCCTGTTCGAAACCAACTTACATCTTCTACATATTAAAAGGAGAGCCAATTTAATTAAGTACTAAAATAAAATATACAATTACGGCCCTCAACATCGCACTTCCTTATATCTGCACACTTGGTGCAACAATCAAAGATGCAAGAAATACAGTCTTGTTAGCTTGGCGTAAACATAATACCTGCTCTCTCGGGACATTGAACGTCTATCTTTAAGATCCTGCATTGATCCCTCAGAGGGACCACCGTGAGTTTACCTTCGCTTTGACTAGAAATCCATCCACGCAAACTCACCATGAAAATTATCTTAGACAGCTGGCTCTAGAAATTATCGGTTGCATTCCTGAAGATACAATGCAGGTCTATACTAAGGGTAGTTATACAGAAGACCTTACTTGCAGTGGTATTTGTATTAGGGCCGCCTATCTTGAGACTACAATAAAGCAACGCAACCCTGACACTTGATTTATCATCAGGAGTGAGTTAATTATGATTAATGTAGGACTTAATGCTATCATATTTTATGATTGTGATTTTGGGGAACTATGGATTTTATCGGACAGTCGCAGTGGCCACATCTTAGTGGCTGGTACTCTGCAACCGATTAAACTAGCATATATATTCTGATCAAATTGAAAAAGGTGTCTCAGAAACATGACGTCCACCTCCAAAAGATCTCATCACATCAGTGGTAATGAGGCTGCTGATAGGTTGGCTATAGAGGGTAATGAGAATGAAACGACCACTGGCTCTTTGCTTACTTATCAAGAACTATACACAAATGTAAGATCTTAATTTAATATGGCGTATTCTACCTAAGCACCAGTGGTACACGGGGATATCCCCTTGCACTCTGCTGAAATTCAAATGTAACTAAGACTCCCAAATTGTTCTGGCTAGACTAAAAAGTTGCCATCTTAAGTGTCTTTCCTTTGAAAGTGGTAGAAAAATCCAACTCATTTGACCATCCAGCTACACCGGATCACATACTGGGTTGCATCGGACAATCTAAGGGAGACTTAACGTCCTATCCCCTTATTATTATAGCTTTCTTTGCGGTCAACAACCTACTGGAGCTAAGCTGACAGTTGTCAGATCTTTTGAGGATAAGCAACAACAACAACATGCGTATAATTAAGCTGTAAAAGATATTTATTAGGTTGAAAATAAAAATTTTCATGTCCTCCCAGTAGCAGAATTTGATAATTTTATTCGGAATCAGGAAATGCGTGTAATGAGCTTCGCTCTTTAAAAGAATGATTTACGTAGAGATATATTTCAACAAAATAATAACATTATTCTTTTACTTTCTCACGTATGAAATATTGAGGAAGTAATCGGAAATCTTAAGGAATCTCAATTTCAGATGCCTACACTATTAGTATGCAATTTCTTTTTAATTCCTACATTTTAAGTTTGTTATAAAATAAGAAATAATGGAATATCTGCATGGTATAAATTTGGGTTTGATTATAAAATCTGTAAAACAAAATATTTATAAAATTTATATAATGCAAATGAAATTGAGTTTAATTTTCTTTTGGAAAAAAAGTTAGCATTACATTTATCATTTTAATATTTTATTTTTAATTTAGAAGTTTTTAAACAAAATCCATATCGTTAAAGTTTTAAGAATTTTTTAATACACTTTTGAGCTTGTTAATATGATGACTGATATCAAATCGAATGTTATATCATAAAAATAATTTACTGACTTTCAACTTCATGCGATATCGAATTTAAAAAGAAACCTTCATTTTAGTTTGAAATGTAGTGCATTTAATTACAAAGATTCACAGGCCAGTGCTCATTCTAGTCATAAATCATCCTTAAGGTCTGATCATGGATATAAATTCCACAGCCGAATAAAATTGTTTTATAAAGAATATACTGGACGAGAGGTTGCATCGAAAAGAAAAAAATTAAAAGTAAGGGCATAAATGATTGAATGACTTGATTAACTGTGATCGCGTTTTGAAATTTTGATCAAGCGGAATATAATTCAAAAATCATTCAATATAATCCGCAGTCGTTTAGACCAAGAAAAATAAGCAATATCGTACGTAAACAATCTATCACTGCTGGAATTTAGAAGGTTAAATATTTCATTTTCAAATAATTTACTACAGAAAAGAATCTTTTCTGTTTACTGAGAATGTAGTAAACACAAAACATTCTTTTCGAAAATCAAGAATTTAGAATTAAATTTTCCATTTTCTAATTGAAGGATTTAAAAAAACTACCGAATTTGATACTTAATTAACATGTTTTATTTATGTTTGAAGGTGTTAAATGTTTAATTTCCAAATATCATTCATCTTTTGTTTTTTAAGTCAGTCTTATCAATAAAGCAAAGGGTGGTATAAATTAATTTTTAATTAATCATAACTACATATTATGGTAAGGTGCAATAACTTCGGAACAGTTTAATTATTTCTCAATTAATCTATTTTCTTATTAATCAATAATTATTTGGCGATACGTTTTGGTTATTTAAATATCTTTGGCAACAATATCTAAAACCCATTGGACTTAATTAGTTAAATATATTGCAGTGGAGACTTATCAACTTAGAATAAAACAGTACTATAAAATAAATTTTCTCAAGAGAATATGATTAAAATACGATTTTTGTTTTACAGCAACTTTTTCTTTAAGTGGCATTTTTTCTATTTCAGTTACCTGAATTATCTGTCAAAAAATTATCAATATATCTTTTAAAAGTGAATTCACCTATTATATGAAAAAGAGAGCATGTATTAAACGAGATTTTTTTTTCTCTAGAGATTCAGTAAGAAAACGAAACAAAAGCGCAAAAACAGCAGACCAAAACAAAATGAAATTAAGAGAGTTAAAGCAAATCTTGGGTGGAAGGATAAGAAAAAAAATGAATTGACATATCCACTTTTGAGTCAAGAAATTTCCTGTCGCGTCACCTTCAAGAACGTCCTAAGAAAGCGTAGTTTTTTGTGTTCCGATATGCCTCATGGATAAGTTCAATGAGGGAAATCTGAAACTTCACGGAACTATTTGGTGTGAAGTTCTATCATGAATTTCTCATTTGTTTTCTGCCTTCCTTTTTACGTCCATATAGTTTCTTCAATATTTCCACATGACATTGAAATCTCAATGAGAATATATTATGAAATAAGAACGAAAGCGAAATAATTTTAGGGGAAACTATTGTTCTTCAATTTTAACGAGCAATAACCACTGGGTTCCTGTTTATTGAAATAGTAATAATTTTTTGTTCCATGACTTCATTTTCATTGCACAATATTCATTGTAAGGAGTTTCAATAAAAACATTGATTGGTTTCTGAATTTATTTATCAAATGTTTTATTTAATCGTTTATTTGAATAAACATATTTTCATGTTTGCTTAAAATCTATTTGATTTCGAAATATATATATTTTGAAATTTCTGCAAAGTTGTTGGGACCAATTAATTTGATCATTGTATTTGTTTAATTACTGATAAAATTTCCAGATAAATGTCCGATTTCAGTATCCCACGAAATTAGAATTATAGCTATAGTTTCAGTATTATAGCTGAAATACAAGGTCAGATGACCTTAATTCCAGTAAGCGGATTAGTGTGTCACTCATGTTTGCTGATTTAATGTGTACCCTCCACATATTTAAAGCTTGTTCCTAATTCTTATGAATTAGATAGAAGTAAATTTTTACATCACAGATAGAATTTAAAATTCAACAATATAATCACAATATTTTACAATATTCCTCACACAATATTTTTCGATATTGTGAATAATGTGTAATATAATAAAAATATGTAGACCAGTAATAGATTTAAAAAAAATTCATTTACAAAATTTTACATGGCAAAAATGATTTTTTGTTATTTCTTACAAAAAAGTCAAAAACAATATTCCACCCTACAAAAAATTTATCAATATAAATCAGGCGATCATTCATTCATAGAGCGAATAAACAATCTTTTCTTATTACTAACAGAAATTTATTTACTTCTTGTGTACAAAATGATATTTATTTTTTATTAAATATTCGCATTTCTATTTATAGATTTCTTATCATATGTTTCCGATTTTATGAGGTTTTCCTTTGAAACTCTTTCTTTTCAAATGTTTTATAGCAGCATTCCTCATTTCTCTCCTCCTTCATTTCTTTTGAAGAAATAATCTATTATCTTTGTCGTAATAGAATCGATGAATTATAATTTATTTTAAAAGACAGGAATTTCAATATTTATTTTATATAGAAATATAGCGAATAATCTTGTATATGAATGTATTTTAAAACTTTCTCAACAAATAAAAGCCTTTCTCCATAAAGAGTTATTCTACTTCAATAGAAATAATAATTTAAATTGAAATAATAAATAAAGTCAATTGTTGAGTATTTATTTCCAAATAAAAAACTTTTTTCTTATCATCAGTCAAATTCAGTTAATTTCCCCTGACATTTAATATTTTCATGGTTTACAGTTCCAGACTCATTGATGAAAGAAAAGTGAAACTTCTACATACTTCTCTTTTTAATATTTTGAGATTACAGTAAGGATTCTGAGATATGATTTTGAAATATTTCAATACCAAAAATTCAGTTATGTACTTTTTAGAAAGTCAGTGGAATATAAAAGAGCAAGATAAAAAATGCCAGTGTTTATCCTTATATCGTATAAGGAATATTATTCATAATTGGCTTGGCATGATTGATACGTTGTTTTATTAAAACATCATAGAATTGAGGATATTCACCTATCGACCTCATAAAGAATTTTATCACTGAAATCCTACGCATATCTTTTCATCTATAGCATATTATACAAAAGTTTTATTACTGAATTACAGTTTTATTACGTAGTTACAGAACATATTATACAGGATTTGGAAATTACAGTATCACTGTAAAAAGATAGGAAAATTTTCTTTTAAATTAATTAACTGCGCTTAGTTTTTTTTTTTTTTTAATATTCAAAGATTTACTTCTATTGCCACCATTTTTTAAGCAAACATAACTAGTGAATATAGCAATAACATTTTTATAACAAACAAACCCTCCATTTTTTAAGCAAATATAACTATCGAATATAGCAATAACATTTTTATAACAAACAAACCCTCCATTTTGAAAGCAAACAATTCAAAAATGTCAAAATTAGAAACACCATCTTTCATTGGTTCAAAACAATATATAATTCAATCTCAAAATATTCATTTTTAGAATCATATTTGAATGAGACAATGTCAATCAATTAAATCTGATTCTCGTTGAAATTATGTTACCTCCTTTGTATGTCTTTGTTGATTGAAAAAAACTCTATTATACAAAAAAACCCTAAGAAATATTAAGGTGAAAATATAGCATAAAATTAAGATTTATTTGCATTATATACATATATGTGTGTGTGTGTGTGTGTGTGTGTGTGTGTGTGTGTGTGTGTGTGT